>APFE031512575.1:4072-77771 GCA_000404065.3 Pinus taeda | reverse complement strand
AGCTGAGAAATAACTTTTGTAGGAAAGGTGTGGAACCAAAAAGATAGTACTACGGGTAGAACTCTAAGAACACCCAAACACATCTGTCCATATGACTGGGTGTGTTTATGTATCATCAATAAAATAGGACTGCAATCAGAAAGTGATAACTCAGGAAGGCCGGACCAAGCACTTCTACGCCGACCTTAGATGTCTAATCCAAATACTAAGTTGACCTTACAAAAACTCATATTTAAATAAGAATGGATGGTGGCCTGACTTGTGTTAAAGGTGCTGAAATCGACTTGTAGTTGGGCTTGCACTAGATAGGGGTGTTGGAAAGCATGGAGTTAATCTATAGTGAGGGCTAAAGCTGACCCTTGTTGAGATTGTTCACTTAATTTGCAAGGGACATATTGTCATCACTGAGTTTTCTTGTTGCATGTGGGGTGACATTATGATTTGAAAGGCATAAGAAACCACTTGGAGCCCTCACATCCATTGTTAAAGGGAAAATTTGCAATTCTATTGGCATGATTGCAAAGGATGTGGATTTTGGGAACTCAACACTGACTTGGATTCCATATTGTCACCATTGAAAAAAGCCACCATTCATTGAAGGAGCTTTGGAGGTTGGATGCTATGAGTGGAAAACCCTTTTTGTATGGATGATGTGTTTCAACTTTGAAGGCCTTTTCCCCTAGATTATCATACATGTGGCTTAATACCTACATCGTAAATTTTTAGAAGACACCTATCAGTCCTTATTGGAAACCCTACAAGAGGAGGGCCTTCTTGGTCTTGTTGAAGATAAGAAGGGTATTGATGAAGAAGAAAGTACCACAGACCTGCAACAAGAGCAACCTCCTCATTTGCCTCAAAAATCTTGTTATAATAAAAACGGAGCATTAATGGGAAGTCCTGGCCTTTCCCTTGAAGATAATGATCTAGAAGTCAAGTTGGATCATAATCTTGATCAAGTGTTTGTTAAGAAGGAAAATGGAAATACTGTTGAAGGTAAAATTTCAAAGCAAAGGGATAGATTTGACAGTTTTCATACCAGTCCTTTAAGGAGTGAAGATGTATTTCCAAAAAGGATTTGTGACCAAAATTTGAAGAGGGCAATATCAATGATGAAGCACTATTTAGGAGGGGACTAAAATATGGATAAATAAGTTGAAGAATGAAAAACCTTTATGCAGTTGAATCCAAAATCATATGTTGTGAGCTTCGAGGGGAGCCCTACCTGTGACAATGATGATCACAAAGGTGAAAGAAACAGAATTGTTATTGTTCATGATGACAAGAATACCATTGCTTTGGTGATGGAAGGGCATCATTTGATGACAGTTTTGCTGCTCGTTTTGTTTAATGAAATAAAGCAAATATAAACCACTGTGCACGAAACCAATAACTGAAAAAGCAAACAAATGTTGTCGTCCTCATTGGATTTTATTTACAACATGGAGATAACATTGCTTCCCCAGTTGAGGGACACACTTGTATTGCAAACACAGAGAAGGTACCAACAAAAATACAACAACCCTGATTTCCACCTTGATCTGGATTTATGCTCTAGAAGATCTTATATAATGTACTTTGATGGGCCACCAAAATTTGATGATGAAGAACCGCACTATGATGAAAGTTGAGAACAGGTATTCAAGGACGAATGGGAAGGACATGTTCCAGATCTAAAAAGGGATGAAAAGTTTCAAGGCTTTATAGATATCATGCCAAATTCTGTTGATGCTAAAAACAAGCTAGAATGTGAAAGCTTCTTAGCCTTGATAAATCTACAGTAGGTTTAATCACTGTGAACAGATATGTAATGAATTTTCAAAGAATTGGCATGGCCAATACGATACAAACCTAGAATGCAATATATGTAATGAATTTTCAAAGAATTGGCATGGAAAATACGATACAAACCTGGAATGCAATATATGTAATGAATTCATGGAAAATACAATACAAACAAGAATGCAATAATGAAAAAGAGTGCAAGGTCTCTTGGCAAGATGATGGGCAACAATTCCCACATATATGATGGGAATAAAGCAGTGTTATCAGAACCGGACCGGACTACACTGTCTGGATTTTTTACCGCAGCAGAGATATTGAGATTGGATCTCTTACCACCAAACTCACTTTGCTGGACAAATTCAATAGGGCACTTCTCACAGGCAAACCACTAACCCAGGCCCGGAAAACAAACCGTTGGGTCATCTGAACACTATCCTGTGGCTGGAAAACAAACAACTAGGTCATCTGGTCATCTGTTCTATGTACAAGTTGGGTCTCTATTTCTAGATGGAATGTAGCTATGGAAGTGCACTGAAAAGATTTTGAAATTAGAGTAAAGAGAATATTTCAGAATTTAGGTCTTAAATATCTAAATTGAAGTCAAATTTCCTATAAAACTCTAAACACAAAGAAGTTTGTTTTTCCTTCAATCTAACTTCCTTATAGTAGAAGACCAAAAAGGAAATCAGTATGTATATACCTTGCTGCCGAACGTATGGAAAGTCCTTGCTGCTGCAGCCCTGAAATTCATTGGATGATAGCTCCCGGGGCGCTAGAGTTGTCAGTTCCTTCCTGTTTATAAAAATTTAAACCATCAAAAAATATTACAAAAAGGGGATGAATTAAAAAATAATGGAAGACATGACTCCTTTCGGTGTTTCACACTCTCTCTGTGAAGAGGCATCATTTAACCATCAACAGTCACTCCATATTCTCCTCTGCCACAGTCTGCTCTCTCTCTCAGACTCACAGACATGAACATCACAATCACATTCACAAACACATCACATTGACACACTGCGCTACATAAACACATCACATTAACAAACACAAATACATCACACAGCGCGCTCCACAAACACATGAAAATGACAGAGTAGAGAAAGAGAGAGCTGCTCTGGTAGCATTCTCTGCTAGAATCTAATAGTTGAACTTCTGAATACTCTTAACTGTGTTAAGCTCTGCCACCCCAAATCGTCTTAGCATACTCTTAATTGTGTTAAGCTCTGCCACCCCAAATCGTCTTAGCATACTCTTAATTGTGTTGAGCTCTGCCATCGCCAAATCATCCTCGTACTGCAATTCCAAACAAGTGGAAAACTTCAACATAACATACATGATGGGTACCATTTATAACAACAATGTGGTTATAAATACATCTGGAGCTGCAAGTTGTGATGGGGAAGCCGTAATTCTGAGTATCTGATTTGCCTAGTTAAACATCTGTTCTGACCGAGGTTCTATTCCCGCGCGTGTCTCTGCAACATCCCTTGCATTTTATAACTGGAAAACAAAAGCACCACTTGTCACAAATGTGCCAGATTACACTGTTAGAAAATTCAAATTTAATTCCATACGTTTCAGTAATCATTAATAAATCTGTTAAGTAAGGATTAATATTATAATCTCATCTTTAAAGTAAACATTAATCTAATTTAAGAAATAATAATTTAATCTAATTTTCAAAGTAAAAATTAATCTAATTTTTAAGAAAATAGTAATATTTTAATCTGATCTTTTAAGTAAAGATGAGTATTTTAATCTGATCTTTTAAGTAAAGATGAATATTTTAATTTGATCTTTTAAGCAAAGATTAATATTTCAATCTAATTTTCTAAGTAATATTACTATTTTGAGTTTTTCTAAGTAATATTACTATTTTGAGTTTATGGTATCATTGTTTTGATAGAGAAATATAGACATTGGTAGGATTTATAATGGCTAGAAGTCACTTTTAAGGCAAGTGTGTGATAACAAGTGTATATAATGGATGTGAGGATTGTAGTTGTTTTAGTATGTAATGAATTGATAATAGCATTTTGTATAATGTATTATGAATATAACGATATGTTATTGTGTGTAATGAATTCACAATGGAGTGATGGCTAGGGTTTGAAGCAGAGATTTTCTTCAAACAGTACATTTTTTTCCTTGAAGTAGTTAGGCGATGTGGGTCTACCAGCGATTGATCTAATAGTGTTCATAAAGGACTTATCATGGATGAGGAAGAAGAGGTTGACTATGATACAGTATCATTGAAGGTAGCCATATTTTCGGCAATATTCTTGCACTCATAGATTCTAAGGCTGGTAGGGATCAAACTCATGGGGGATTGTATTGGCACTTTGTATCTTCTAAAGACGTTGCCACGGTGGAGGCATGGTCCATGGGTTTGCAGTCAGTCGAGTTAGTTTCCCCTTTATCGCGACCTTTGGAAGTCGTTTTTGGTCCTCCACCTTGTCAGGTAAGTGATGGAGATTTTCCAGATAGTCTTTGGGGGCTTTCCCCCATTGTTTCACCGCTTTCTGTTGACTTGCAAACTTCTCTAGGGTCGAGTCAGCTTGATTTACCCTAGGTAAATGTCCCTTTCCTGCATAACGGCCAAGGTTTAACTAGAGTTGGGTCTTCGGGTTTATTGGAGAACTTTTTCTACCCTCACATTTTGTGCCTTATCAAATTGGTTCTAGTCAGGTGGAGTATGGTGGTTTTCAGTAGGTTTTAAGTCCCTTTCCTAACCCTCTCCCAAAATGCTACCAGTATCAAAGCACAAGAAGTTGGAGGTTCAAGAGTCAGAGGCCAAGGACAAGAAGAACCAATTGTTGAGGATTCAAACACCCCACAGACTGGGGATCCAAATTGGGGGGCATGAAAAAAGAAGGATAGGGTTATAAAAAGGAAAGAACCCTATTCAAAGTTAAAGTTGGGTTTAGGGGTGGATGTGAGGATGCACCAGGTAGCGACAATGGCATACAGGACTCTCCTTAGAAGGACACGAGGTAGGAAATTCAACATAAAGACATTGGAGGACTCGATGGCTATGGAAGTAAGTCCCTTAGTTTCAAATTCACTTAACATTTTCCTTCTTTCAAAGGGTTGGATCCAAAATGATTTTCACTCCCATGAGGAAGCTCTCACAATCTCACAGCATGTCTGGAATATAAACTTCACACAAGTTATTTTTATGTTTTGGTCCCCTCTTTTCAATGTGAATTAGGAACAGCAAGATGTGGTCCCTATATGGGTTCGTCTACTTTGTTTTCCCCCAAATTTGTGGAAGCTAGAGATTTTCCAGGATGTGGGCAACAATCTAGGCTCATATTTGGATGCAGATTTTTCTTATTTGCAAATTGTTATAGCAGCTACAACCACCCTCCAAAATTTTGCCTTAACTTTGTTTTGGAGCCTCCCTTCCAACTTTTCGCAGCAACTTTCCTTGCTTCGTCAATTCTCAAGCTTCAGTGTTTTGCTTGCACAAAGGTAGCCTATCGATCACACCTCGATGCATTCACCTCACAGGTTGATCACTCGAACTTGGTCTAGCTGCAGGCTAAGAAACTTCCCCAAGAAATTGCACAATTCTGGAGGGAAACCAACCTTCCCTCTAGAAATTGTGCAATCTTGACTGGCAGCCTGTTGGGCTCCAGAGTTGTGCAATTCTCATAGTCAACACTCACAGTGAAAATTGCGCAATTTTCCCCAGCAGCACTGCTCAGCGCAGAATTTGCGCAAATCTGGGCAGTGTTAGTGTCAGCCTTTGAAACCTTCCTCCAGTGATCAAACATGCTCTTACAAAGTGATTTTAAGGTGTCAAGGTCAAATTTTGTCATTTCAGTGAGTCTTCAAGCAAAATTTGGTCACTAGGTATTAAGTCTAGGGTTTGTTTTCACTCCTTTCAAAGTTGTCCAAATGTCGGTCCATGTCACCATTTAGCTGAGTGTACCATTATTCAGAGGGTTGTCATCATCATGTCAAGTTCCAATGGGTCATTCTACACCTTGTTCATGCTTCAGTTGTGCCTAGGTAAGGTTCATTTCCCTCTCTTAGGGTTTTGAAGGTAATATCTCTTGGATGGTCAAATCATTATCAAAACTTGTATCCTGATGTTCATACACCTTCCCCTATCCTTAATGTACCTTATTAAACACTTCCCATCACTGATATCCCTCAAATTCCTCATTTTCCCACAAACCCTAGTTTTTTGCTACAATTTGACAATTTTTTGGGCTAGGCCTGTGTTTTGCCCTTTTGGGCCCCTTCCCCTCACTCAATCTCTGAAATTCCACTTTCCCCTATTTCCTAACATCCCTCCCTACTTCCAAAAATTTTCTCAAGAATTTAGAAGCCCCTTATCCACTTCATTTCACTTCATTTCGACAAATCCCCTGTTCCACACATCGGGATAGGTTTTACTCAAATGATGTTTCTAAGCAAGAAAACATGAATTTGGAAAAACTGAGAGAGGTTTTTGTCCAAAATAGTCCAAGGAAGAAAAACCTCCTTCACTTTTTACACAGGTGTCATGGTTTTAGAGAAATGTCAAAAAGTACATTTGCCTCAGGAGAATTGATGCACCTCTGAAGTGACCTTGGAAAAATCAATATTTATCCTATCTTGGTTGGCCAAATGACTTGCTTGATGAGTCAGATGATAAGTAGACACAAATAGGTTTCCAATGAGCTATCATGAGCTCAATGTGGAGTTGAGGAAGACCTTCAAAAGTTGACTACAACAGCACTTTGCCTTTAGGCAGCCTCATTTTGCACATTTTGACCAGTCTTAGGAGATTTGACTTTTGATAGGGAAAATGAACTCCAAATTGAAAAATTCAAGTTGTGTTGGAAACTAGACTCAATAAGCTTTCCAACGAGCTATCCTGCGCCCAATTTTGACACCAGGAAGGCCTCAAAAAGTGTCCTGCAAAAAGCATTACGCACCTATTAGTTGGTGCGGCGCACTTGGTGCAGGTTTTACATTGCAATTTGAATGGGCGCGATGCACCTATTGAGCACGGCGCACCTGGTGCAGGTTTTACACTAGAATTTGAATGGGCGCAGTGCACCTGTTGAGCGTGGCGCACTTGGGTAGTGGCGCGGTGCACCTGCTTGCTTAGCCCAAATTTCACTCAAATCATTTTGTCAAGCTCCAAATTTGTGCAATCTTCATTCTTCCAAGTAAGTAAACATTCCTAAGTGCCATTGCAAGAGATTTGATCCTCCTTCATGGTGTTCTAATAGGTGAAAGATAAAACCCTAATTTGTTGCACAATTGCACTACAAAAACTATCGAGGGTTTCAAAAGTTGTCATTGTTGTTGCTTTGCTCCCCTACATCATTTTCATTCCCCTCCACTACACTTCCCAAATTTCATTTACCCTTCCCTCTCCCATTGACACTCACCTTACCCCTTATCACCAAACCTAAAATCTATACATATTTCCTACTATTTCCCAAACCCTAATTCCATTTTCCTAAACCCTATCATTCCCTAAAAACCCTGCAGCCATCATCAAAACCCCTTTTCACTCTTTTATTACCCTAATACACTCCATTTATCCTATTTTCCCATATCCCACTCCCCTAAAGTAACTAATTCCCTCATAAAACCCTAAATCCCTCACTAAACCCTAATCTCCCAAAACTATTCCCTTCTTTCCCTAATTTCATTTCCCAAGAGTAAAATCTCTTCATACTCATCACCATTGTCCTCTTTCATCCCTCTTTCATCATCATTTTTTCCACCATACCTTCATCTCATCATTTTCCTAAGACAAGCATTATGGAAAGAGACAGTGAATATGACTATGATAAGCAGCAAATCGAAGGCGAAGAGAAGATGCTTGAGGATGATATAGATGACAAACAATAAAGAAAACAAATAGTTGGAGGATAAGCAAAGCCTAATGGAGCTAGAAATGTTGAAACTGAAGAAGCAAAATGACGAAGAGGACCAAGTCAAGTTGACACCACTTGAACAAGAAATTGAAGCCGATCGTGAATCTTGGCTTGAGAGGGAAAACATGCACCTGGAGAATATGTTGGAGAAAGCCAACAAAGAGAAAAAGATGTTGAGGCACATGGTCTATCACTATTTGGCGAGAAACAAAGTTTGCAAAGCGAGAATTAGGACTTTCAAGGCCAAGTTGAGGAAAGATTTGAGGAAGAGGAAAGAGCAAGACAAGCTCAAGATTTTGGCTGAGGCTTCCTTAGACAAACATAGCATTTGATGCAGGACACTCAGCCCAAATTTCAAGAAATTTGGGATACTTTTTGTCAATTTTGAATTTTTGGAGCAAAACACAGGTTTTTCTGCTTGGTGCGTCGCGCCACCTGCTGTGCGCTTTTGCTAGGGACCTCCTTTGGAGGAAAACTCAACATTTTTGGATTCCTCATGCAAAAATATGAATTCTCAGAAATGGCCAATAAATTTTGTCAAGTTTTGAGCTTCCAAAAGGGTCAAAAACACCTCAAAAATGCCCTTTCTGCCCCTTTTTGGCCACACAGGAAGCAATGTTGGGAGAACTCACTTTTGGAGGGGCAAATGGACACCAAATTTAGAAATTCCACTTGTTCTGGAAAGTAGACAGATAGACCTTTCCAAAATGACCCCTTGGAGCAAATTTTGTGCACGGGAAGGCCTCCAAAATCAGCTTCAAAAAGGTGCTATGCACAGGGAAAGTGGCGCGGCGCATAGGATGGAAAATTACTATTTTTGCCCAAAAACTCTGTTTTTCGCCTAGTCTTTTCTCAGTTTGACTTTTTTCTCTCTCATGGTCAAACTCATGATGTAAATTGATGTAACTTTATGGAATTTTATGTAAAAATGAAAAAAAATCACTCATGGAGGTAGATACATCATGAATAGGTGGTTGTCAACTGAATGAATCAGTTTCATAGGTTTTAGAGGCAAGCTATTCCACTGCCTATTTTTCAGTTCTTAGTTTAGATCTTTTTGAAACAGCTCCTAAACTCATGAATTTGACCCCTAAAGCCTAGCATGAGTTGTTTGTGGCCTATATCTAGTAGTTTTTCAGTCATTTGTAAAGGTTGGACTCTTGTGAATGCTTTGAGCATTATTGTACATTCATCTCTGCAGTTTGGCAAAGGAATAGACCAGGGTTTGCAACATTTTGTGGGATTCTTGTGGAAACTTGATTTGGTATTGTTTTTCCTTTTGTAATGCAAGTTTACATGTTTTTATGTATGCCATCATCTCTTTCTGTTCAGCTTAACTAAATGAATCAAGGATAAAGGTAGAATTCATTGATGTTGCAGTGCTCTACCAATGGTTTGTTTAGTTATTTATGTTTTCAACTGTTTGAAGAGGATCCCTAAGACTTTCATGCCCTCTTCAACTCCTCACCAGTCTTAAGACTCTCCATATCACTTATTTCAAAGTACTAAACCATTTGTCTACCTCTCCCGACAAAAATCTCTGCAAGGCTGTGTCCATTCCCCGGACCCAAATCTACCTTTCACATTTGAGCTAGCAAACCAAAATTAAATTCAATCAAACTCCTCTGATCATATACCTAGCCTAAAATTAGTTTTTACATCAATCATCTCAAACCTCATTTATCATATTTTCCTGAGATTGACAAAGAGAGAGCCCTCTCCCGACCTGGTAGGGCTAGCTACCAGGTTAAGTGTGGTTTGATGTTACCCTAGATCCTGCCTTTCTCAGCCTGAGGTAGATTTAGGCCCTAACAGGCAGCAATCAGCTGCTCTTCCCAAAAATTGCACAAATATCTTGGGCAGTCAGCCTAGCTCCTAGCGATAAATGCGCATTTCCTTCAAGCAGTCGAACAGCCTCTTACGTGTGCAGCTGAGTTGACCAGTTCCCTCTGGGACAGAGCAAAACAAACATGCATGCATGGGACGCTTCTCCCAAAGCAACATGCAAAGGAATCCCTTGTTTCAGGGGTCTATGTTTAGCAGTTGGAGATTACATGCAAAGGAATCCCTTGTTTCAGGGGTCTATGTTTAGCAGTTGGAGATTACATGCAAGGATCATCTCATAAACCTCCCACCAAGTGTCGCCTTCCCTAGATTTGTGGCATGCATGTCACAACCTTGATGTTATCAAAACTCATCAACCGGACATTGCAGAGCTCATTCCTCACATCAACCTTGCAACTCTGACATCCCACATCACATCTAGGAGTAGTCAACACATTTAGCTCAGCTGTTTTGGGGTAAGCCAGCTTACCATGCCTTATGTTGCATTTCTATTGATTTTTGTGTTTTCGCTTGAGTGAGTACTATTTGCTTGATTTCAGTGAGCGCTTGTTGTCATTTACTTATATACTAGGTTGTCCTAGCATAGTTTCAATTTCCGTTGTTGTCTCACTGTTGTTGCATGCATGGAATTGTTTTGCACGAACGTCGTTGATTTGGCAATTCACCTCACCCACATGCATGTTGTTCCATTTTCTAAATCTACCATTCGTCGTTTGCATGCATGATAATTCACTTATGCTTACACTCGGTATCATCATGCATTCGCACTCACATTCACTTTTAGTTGCCCATCAGCGAGTCCGGCCAACCTTGGCCCGGACTCTGCCTCACTAGACAACATTACACAATCCTGAAAGGGAAGGCTTTGCCTTCCTCTCCAGAAATGCACATTTCTGCCCAGGCACTATCCTCCAGGATTGTTTTGGGCATTTTTGAGGGACAGTGACTGTTGGCCCAAAAAATTGCGCAATGCAGTCACTGAGCCTGCAACCACTGCCAGCGGAGATTGTGCATTGCACAATTTCAACAGCCAGCAGCCAGAATGGACTATGCATTGCATAGTTCTAGCAGTCAGCCAGTCTCCCAGCCGCCCAGACTGTGCCTTGCACAGTCTTGGCAGCCAGTCTCCCAACCTCCCGGCCAAAATTATGCAACCTTCATGATCAATCACACAGGTATGTTGCAAGTCAGTTCTCAAGTTCATTTTGGTTTTCGACTAACAGATTGCTTGCCATGAGTGTTTCCATGTCTCCAAGTATTGTAAGTGTTCATCTTCCTCTCAACAGTGCAGGTACAATGGTTTCCAAGAGAGCAGAGTTGAAGACATTGTTCAGAGCACACTTGGAGATGCAGTCGATCAAATGTCTATGAGCTTGCCTACTCACGAAGATATCAAGTTGTTCGTAGACAAGGACATCAAGATATGACATCAGCAGCATCATGAACAGCAGTAGAAGGCAACATACCAAATGCAACGAATGCAATGAATACAATGAATGCAATGAATGCAAGAGGAAGGTTGTTGACAACAGAGGCAGAACAAAATTGCACGCTCAAGCAGATCCACTAATGATGAAAGCAACTTTGGAGACTCAAGATATGAGGTGACGACGCGACATGAAGATCACATGAAGACAGAGAATGGAACAAAGAAGGAGTTGCATGTGTTGAAGCAGCAACCCAATGAAGAATAAGAAGCTGCACAAACAAACGAATGAGTTGCAGCAAGAACAAGAACAACAGTAGGCACAACATGCACTCACGGATGAAACTGCGCCCGTACAAGTTAAAGATCCATCCCAGCAACTAGCTCGGAGCAGACATGGTGAGCAGTGTTGTTGATCACATTCAAGGGATTCAGCAGCATGCATGTCATTGTGAGCACGCATGCGATCCAACCCTTTCAGCACACTCACCAAGGCGAAGACAAGAAGCAATTCCAACTGGAGTTGAACATGTACTTCGACAAGTTGATGCACATGACCACTAGCAACACTTGAAGATCAGCACGGACACTATGCATTAGTGTGTTGTTGGTTCAGCCGCACACAAGAAGACCATGCGCATGTTATCAAACAAGTTGGATGAAGGAGCCGAAGCAATGCACCGGTTGTAACGGAGGCAAGAGTTCGCTTCAACAAGATGTCACCATGAGGTGCATGCACAACGTTGCGGACGACCAAGCTTGGCATCAGCTCACCACATTCACCATCACAAGCATGCCAAAGAGTTGGTCTCATCACAATGGACCAAGTGTCAGTGATGTCTTGCATGGCTGGGTCAAACCATGTTGTCAAACATGAGTACATGTGCATTGTAATGTAACGTCATGTCAAGTATAAGTCAAGTGTCAATAGTTGGATGTAATGGTCATAGAGTAGATGAAGAGTCATGAGGGTAGATGAATTGTCACAAAGGGGAATGTCAAGGGTCACCCCACCCTTTCCTATAAATAGTCCCTCATAACTCATTGTATAGGCTTTTGGTGAGCCAAGCTTCTAATAAGACTATCTTGGAGAAAGCTTGGACAATATTGTAATGCACCTTGGCTTCTCCACTACACAGAGCTAGTTCATCTCTTTGGAGGAGCAGGCAGATGTGATTGTAACGTTCCACTGTTGGGGCTAGTAGGTTTACGTGGATGTATTGTATGATTGGGACTTACACTTCTTTATATAATAAGAGCCAACACATTTTCATGCATACGTTGTTATTGTAGTTGGACTATTCCGGTTGCTCAGCAATGTATGTTATTTAACTTATGTAGTTGTGTATGAACTGCTTCATATGCGATTATATTAATCTCTTTGCAGATGTTCTGTTGGTTTAACCATCACTTTGGATTTTCGACTAATCTACTTTCCAGCTTGTGATGCATCTTCGCTCATGTGTCCCTTCCCAGCTGAGTACTGCTACAGTTTCCAAGGGGCGCACTCATCTCACCTCCCATGTGTTAGAACCTCTCATTCACCTTCCTTGACTCACTGCAGCGGTCACACCCTTGCTACTGATAGAGTTATCTTACTTGCCTTTGTGCGACATCGTGGTCAAGGCATTACCTTACGACCCACTGCTGGGACTCCTACACCGGTCTGAGGTCTAATTGGGACTTCTTACCAGGGAGATCCCCTTGACATGTTGGCAAGTCTAGCACCATCAATAGGTCTAGCACTATCAACATTTTGGCGCTAGAAGGAGGGCCAAATGACAAGCTGGGTCCTCACATTTGTTTTGAATCTCTACACATCTATCATGTCTCACTACTGAGCTGCTCTTCTGCATTGTATGTCTTATGGAAATGATTTCATCATCTCGAAAAAGCTCTCGGATAAATTGTCTCATAAAACATTTGATGGTGAAGGCTACATAGCCTTGGTAAGGCACGCGGTCGGCGTTGTAGGCTCATGCGAAAGACATGGATTCTTTGAAGAATACATGAGCTGCGCGTTATTCATCTACACGCTTCGAGGGCACCCAATGCACTAGTGTGCCACACTGCCTGAAAAATCTATTCATTCTCTTGCTCATCTGGTCGCAAAGATAGAATGTGCTTTCAATCACTTTAACTATAAAGCACTCAACAAAGAAATTATGGAATTACGAAAAGCACCCGATGAATCTGTTGAACAGTTTCACACACACTTTTGCAATCTTGCATACCGATTCCCTGAAGATGATATTGATTGGGAATTTCTTGATGGAAAATTTGAGTATCATCTTTACATATTCAAACCCCGCTGAGCACACTTCAGTGATGGAGCTGCATAATCACAGGTAGGCACAATCATTGTCACAAGTGACTAACCGCCTTCACCTCATCAAACAGCTCCACCACTGTGGAGTGATGTGGGAGATCATGCACACGCCTCTATTGAACTGTCACACTCTCCTACCCCACCTGCTCTTGAGATTTGCACAGATTTGGCTTGCAAGCATGTTGGTTGTCACGTGGACTCGTTCCCTCGACCTTTTTACTCATGTTTTGTTGATCCTCCAGATTATATTGTCTTGTGTTCTCCCATTCCGGACTCCTCACCTGTTGTGAACAAGGATCAAGTTGTCAACGAACTTGGTGTTATGCAGCCAACCTGCACCATCATTCATGATGAGTGTGTGCAGGAATCTAAAGAAGAACTTGTGGTGAAGGGTGACTCCTTTTCAGTCGCGCCTCATCTACTTCATCTTGACATCCCCTGTGAGTCTGCCATTGTTGATTTTCCCTGCGAAAGCCCATTTCCGAATGTTTCTAGTTTCGATCATTCACAGGACACATCGGATGTAGTATGTCATTACAGCGTGGAGAGGACACATCTTCCCCGGAAAATCCATCCAATCTGTCATCTATATTTCTTGAAAGCACAGAGGGTGAACATCTTTGCTTCTCATCTACCCCTCTACCCGATTCATCAAATCATGGGGATGCCGATGAACATCCTGAATTTTCTGATCTTGCTTGTCGTGATCTATTCACTTCCTCATCCAATCACGATGTTGATTTTGTATAAATTTCACCATAGATTAAATTGATTATGCAATGTACTAAAGCAAAATACTTAATCTACTTCTACAATCAAACTTGCAGAAGCTTAATCGATTTTGAGCAAGATCAAATAGAACACATATAATAGAGAAGAAGCGTCAATCACACATGAAACACAGAAAAATACTCTGGGGAAAGCCTCAGCTAAAAACCCCGCTATCTGTATTATCATACAAGTGGAAATATCTCAGGATTACATAAAGCTTTAGCTCTCAAGCTATCAAGCTCTCAGTACAATCCCTCACTGCTGCTCATAGACAGAATAGACAACACATATGCCTTCCTTCAGTCCTCCAAGCCTCCTATTTCCTTGTGCACTTTCTCCTGGGTCCTCCAGCTACAACCTGTGTGATTCTCACCTCACACACAACACTAACCTCTGAAATAACTGTGCAATCCTGAAGGAATGAATTCCTTCTGCATGGATGAGTTCCCTTGCTCAAAATCGATTAAGCTTCCTCAAGTTTGTTGTAGAAGTAGATCTTGTATTTTGCTTTAGTGTGTTGCATAATTTGTTGATCTATAGTGGGAAATTCTACATGGTATCAGAGCTCGTGGGTTCACTAATGTATCTAGTGAACACATGACCAGACTTATGCTTTGCAGTGAACCAGCTGAGTCAAGCTATGGTTCAGCCTACCAAGCTATTTTGGAAGGCAACGAAGCATGTACTGAGATACCTTAGAGGCACATCTCAGTATTGATTGTGGTACAGATGGACAGAGGGAGTGAAGCTTCAGGGCTTCACAGGTGCAGATTGGGCAGGAAGTCCATCAGACTAGAAGAGCACTTTTGGAGGAATCTTCAACCTTGGTTCAGATGCAGTTTCCTGGTATAGCAGGAAACAAAGGTCAATTGTACTTAGCTCAGCAGAGGCATAATACATGGTTGCCAGTCAGGCAGCATGCGAGGCCATTTGGATGCGGAAGATTCTAGTGGGATTGTTTGGTCAGAGGATGGATCCAACTATGACCTACTGCAATAATCAGAATTGTATCAAACTCTCTGAGAATCTAGTTTTTCATGACAGGTCCAAGCACATCGATATTCGGTACCGTCATCTTTGAGATTGTGTGGTGAAGAGGATCATGTCATCGCTGTATATTTTGACCGAGGAACAAGATGCAGATATTTTGACTAAGGCATTGTCAAAATGCAAGTTCGAGTTCCACAGGGATAGGATTGGGGTGACTGATAATCAATTTCTTGTTGAGAGGGAGTGTTGAAAATAGCAACAAGAAATGCTAAAAATAGCACTGTTATAAATAGCATTTCGGGATAGATTCCAATTTTAGTTAGTCCCTGAACTAAAATTGAGATTAAAATTTGAATTTGATCTTAGCAGCTGTTTGTAAAATAATTAATTAATTCATCTTGACTTAATTAGTTGTAGAAAATCAAACATGAAGTCTATGTGAAGACATGCAACAATTTCTCCATTGGTTGAGGAAGTTATCCCTTGATTAAGGAGATTAGGATGAGTTGTACTTTGAGTTGTAATTAGTTAGCTCAGTTATCTGAATTAAGTCCAGTTAGATTAGTTCCAACAATTCGTGGAACTAATTGTGAGTTCAGTTAGTTAATGCATGCATGCATGTAACTGTTGCACTTCAGATAACTGAATATTCTCTCGTAAATAACTCATGCATGTCAGTTCAGTCAGTGACCTAGTTGAGTTCAGATGATGGGACAATGTACTATCAGTTGCAGGAATATTCCATGGAGGATATCTCTTGCATGCAGAAGGAATTCATTCCTTGGAGATTGCATAGTTACTTTTGAGTTTGATGAGTGTGTGATGAGGCCAATTCACACAGGTGGCAGCATTGGACCCCAAGAGAAACTGCGCAAGGAAATAGGAGGCTTGGAGGACTGGAGGATGGCATATGTTGTGTCTATTTAGTCTATGAGCAACATTGTAGGATTGTACTGAGAGCTGGATAGCTTGTGAGCTAAAGTTTTGTGTAATCCAAACATATTTCCACTTGTATGATATTACAGAGATCGAAGTTTTTAGCTGAGGCTTTCCCCAAAGTATTCTTTTGTGTTCATGTGTGATTGCTTTCTCGTTCTCAGTTATGTGTTCTATTTGATCTTGCACAAAATCGATTAAGCTTCTGCAAGTTTTTTGTAGAAGTAGATCTTATATTTTGCTTTAGTATATTGCATAATCTATTGATCTACAATAAGAAATTTCCTGAGAATATGAATTTCCCACAATAATCTGTTGATCAAAAGAAATTTCCATTTTTAGCTAAGGCTTTCCCTAGAGTATTCTTCTGTGTTTCATGTGTATGATTTCTTCTTCTTTGTTATATGTGTTCTATTTGATCTTGCTCAAAATCGATTAAGCTTCCACAAGTTTGATTGTAGAAGTAGATTAAGTATTTTGTTGTAGTACATTGCATAATTAGTTTAATCTACAGTGAAATTTCTACATGGTATCAGAGAAAAGGTGATCAAAGCGGAGAACAATATATCAAGAAGAAAATTCAAAGTAAAAAAAAAATTGGGCCATAAGTTTTCAGAGAAGATCTGAAAAATTTTGTGCAAAATTTTCAAAAACAAATAGCAGTTCTGGATTCCTTGCGGAAAAAGACCTAAATTCAAAAAAAAAAAATTGGCTGAATCGAAGTTCGAATGAGGGAGATATCGCTGATTTAAAATTAGCTCTTTTTTCCAGAAAATTTCATGATGGCAGGAAAGATGAAATAGATTGGTGTGCTAGCCAAGAACCTATATGCTCTTGAGGTTCAAGATACATGCAAAGCCTTGAGGAGCAAGGCAAAGGTTAGAGATTTGGTGGTTGAGAGGGAGCGTAAATTACCTCTCAACAAGCGGTCCGAGAAGAAGTCTCAGAAAATTGTGGAGGAGCCACAATTGGAGATGTTGAGAGGAGACCGAGTGGAGACATCCACTCATGCAAAGACCTCCAGTAGGGGGGAATTTCCAGCCAAGTGGGCAGAGGGATCACATGCAGCCATACAATCCAGGTGTGAGGTGGGGCGATGTGAAGTGATAGTCCCAAGAAGGCTGAAATAGGGGCGGGATCCTTGAGGTACCTAACCTCTTTGATTAGACCTTGCTACGGGAGCCCCGACAAGGAGTAACAGGACTAGCTAAGTGGGTAGAGACAGATGCAGATGGAGTGGTAGAGGGAGCTTCAACATCAAAGGGTGTTTCTAGCCCAACAGGGAGGTTAGTTGGGAGATCAGTTACTTACTTCTCAGTAACTGAGTTGCAATGCAGTAGTTGGCAGCACGATGCAACATGATGAGAGAAAATTCAGTGTGGATGTAGTGCTGGGAGATAGGACCAGCAGCAGCACGGATGTAGCAGGAGGAATTAGTGTGATTGATGCAGTCAAAGATCAAAGTGATAGAGGCTAGAGCACTTAGATACTGAAGAGCACAGAGAAGGACTGACTAGGCAGAGTCAGCAGAAGCGCAGAGTTTTCAGTCGACAAAGGAAATAGCAGTCAGAGACTTTGATGACAGAGGCATCATTCTGATTCAGGTTGGATATTTTTTGTGTTTCTGGAGTTGTTGGAGCAACAAAACTTGAGAGAAGTGTTGCATGCAGAACATTCCAAAGGTTCATGATCGGGTTTGAGTTGAATGTCTTTCTTGTTGAGAGGGAGTGTTGAGAATAGCAACAAGGAATGCTAAAAATAGCATTGCTATAAATAGCATTTTAGGATATACTCCAAATTGTTGGAAATAGCAAAAAATAGAAGTGCTAAAATAGCATTGTTATAAATAGCATTTCGGGATAGATTCCAATTTTAATTAGTCCTTGAATTAAAATTGAGAGTTAAAATTCGAATTTGGTCTGAGCAGCTGTTTGAAAAATAATTAATTAATTAACCTTGAGTTAATTAGTTGGAGAAAATCAAACACAAAGTCTTTGTGAAGACATGCAACAATTATCCCTTTGATTGAGGAAGTTATCCCTTAATTAAGGAGATAAGGATGAGTTGTATTTGAGTTGTAATTAATTAGCTCCGTAACTAAGTTAAGTCCAGGTTAAATTAGTTCCAAATAGTTGGAGGAACCTAATTGTGAGTTCAGTGAGTTAATGCATGCATGCATGCAACTAGTGTTCTCTAGATAACTGAATATTCTCTCATAAATAACTCATGCATGTCAGTTCAGGGAAAGACCCAATTGAGATTAAAGGAAGGGACAATGTACTATCAGTTGGAGGAATTTTCCTATAAGGGAAACTCAACCATGTAGAAGGAATTCACTCCTTCAGGATTGCACAGTTATTTTAGAGGTCAATGTTGTGTGTGAGGTGAGAATCACACAAGTTGTAGCTAGAGGACCCAGGAGAAACTGCACAAGGAAATAGGAGGCTTGGAGGACTAAAGGAAGGCATATGTGTTGTATATTCTGTCTATGAGCAGCAGTGAGGGATTGTACTGAGAGCTGGATAGCTTAAGAGCTAAAGCTTTGTGTAATCCTGAGATATTTCCACTTGTATGATAATACAGATAGCAGGGTTTTTAGCTGAGGCTTTCCCCATAGTATTTTTCTGTGTTTCATGTGTGATTGAATCTTCTTCTCAGTTATATGTGTTTTGTTTGATCTTGCTCAAAATCGATTAAGATTTCGCAAGTTTGATTGTAGAAGTAGATTAAGTATTTTGCTTTAGTACATTGCATAATCAGTTTAATCTACGGTGAAATTTCTACAGATTCAACCGTTATTAATCTATCCAAGACATTGGTCTACAATGATCTATCTGTCAACAAAGTCAAAACCCCACAGATTTTCAAGGCACTTCAGCCCGAGCTGATGGTTATGTCAGGCCCTCATTGTCCTAAGGTTTTATCCTGAGGTTGGTTTCACTTGCGATAAGGAAATTGTTGAAACACTCAAGGCTCCTCATCACACTGTTCTTTGCATTGAAGATCAAACAAACACCAAGATTTCACTTCCTCCACTCGAACTACAAGATCCAATCGCTCATGCCTTGGAGGAATCTTACACAGCAAGCACACATGCACAACACAAGTGGTCTTCCTTTCTCATGTTTACTTGCATGTCATAGTCAAGAGAATGCATACACTCAACATATGCATGCAGTGTAGCACAACATCATGGTAGCACCACAAAATGCATGTCATGCACGTTCACTCATCTTTGTTTTGTGGTCACTTGTAAGCTCGGAGTGTGTTTGTCTTCACTGTTACATCTTTCATGCTTGCTGGTTCTCACAGCTATCTTGTTCGCGAACCATGCCTTCACCAACATGGGTCAACCAATGCGCCGGTGGCTGCATTGGAAGTATCACTTCATGTGAGATGACCCATGCATTGTTAGCCTAGGAGTAGGAGTATTGTTTGATTTTGAGTTGTTTTCTTGCATGCGTGTTTACTTACGTGCTTTGTTTGTTTGTTTGTCTACTTTCTTGATTTCTTACTTGCTTTGCTTTCACTTTTTCTTCTGCTCTTGCTTTGCTTTGTTGTTTGTTAGTTCGCTTGTTTCATTTTGTAGGATAGTTTGCATGAAACCATGTATGACTCTTGAAACAAGTTGGGTAATATACAAGAGGCCTTGTGCAACTATCACTACTTGGTTATCTATCATCCTGCCTCTGTATGAAGAACTTGTTACTTTTAGTCCATGTTACGTCGATGGAAAATACGTACTGTTCGAAGTGAACCTTGGTGAAAACACAATGCTTGCACGCTAACTAGTGTCACCTACTATAGTCGGATGTTTTTGGGTTAACCCTTGTCAGCTCAGTCAAGTAGAGTAAGGTGAGGGGGAAACCTTAATAGACACATCAGAGATATAATAAACTACTCCTCTGCTGGAACAACCTCTTCTGCTCCCAATAAGTTGGGATCCCTCTTCTGCCTCTAAAATGAATAAGTGTTACGCACGGTTGAAAAAATGAAAAGTGAAAAATTAAAATGAAAAATGAGTAAGGCGAAAGAAGAGAAAGGCTTCTTGCGCAGAGAGGTGATGCAAGTAACTCCGCCAGGGCACTGACCAGGCTCGCTGGCAGTGGAGCCATGCTTGTGTTCCTATGAGACTCCGTCGGGGTATTGTCCAGGCCTATTGGCAGCAGAGCAACACTAGAGATGAAACTAAGACTCTGACGACTATACTACTTCTGCACCAATATACCCCTCAACCCCAATCGAAACAACTTAGTTGCCTTGGCTTAGAATGTGTGTCAATCGACCAAGACCTTGGCAAATGCTACATCTTACAATCAAGCTAGTATGGAAACCAAGAGGAGTTGAGAACTGAACAATACTTCCGGAGGTGTTAGACTTGCTTTTCACGAACAAGGTCCATTCAGAGAGCTAAAGTTCTACCAGTGTGTCACCAAGTGTGTCGCCAAGTGTTGTAGCCGCTACAACCACCCTCCAAAATTTTGCCTTAACTTTGTTTTGGAGCCTCCCTTCCAAATTTTCACAGCAGCTTGCCTTGCTTTGTCAAGTTCACAAGCTTCAATGTTTTGCTTGCACAAAAGCAACCTATCGATCATAGCTTGATGCATTCCCCTCATAGGTTTATCACCCGGACTTAGTCTAGTTGCAGGCTGAGCAGCTATCCCAAGAAATTGTGCAATTCTAGAGGGCAACTCGTCTTCTCTCCAGAAATTGCGCAATCCTAAGTGGCAGCTTGCTGGGCTCCAGAATTGTACAATTTTGACAGTTAACACTCATAGTGAAAATTGTGCAATTTTTCCCAGCAGGACTGCTCAGTCCAGAATTTGCGCAAATCTGGGCAACAGTCAACTGCTTTGTCCAAAAATTGTGCAAATCTCCTGGGCAGTCAACCTAGCTCCCATCTAGAAATGTGCACTTCCTTCAAGTAGTCGAATAGCCTCTTGCATGTGCAGCTGAGTTGATCGGTTCCCTCCGGGACAAATCAAAATAGACTTGCAAGCATGGGTTTCTTCTCCCAAGGAACCATGCAAAGGAATCCATTGTTTCAAGGGTCTATGTTTAGCAGTTAGAGGTTACATGCAAGGATCATTTCAGAAACCTCCCACCAAGTGTTGCCTTCCCTAGATTTGTGGCATGCACGCCACAACCTTGATGTTATCACAACTCATCAACCGGGCATTGCAGAGCTCATTCCTCACATCAACCTCGCAACTTTGACATCCCACATCACATCTAGGAGCAGTCAGCACATTCAACTCAGTTGTTTTGGGGTAAGCCCGCTTCCCATGCTTTCTGTTGCATTTCTATCGCTTTTTGTGTTTTCGCTTGTGTGAGTATTATTTTCTTGATTTCAGTGAGCGCTTGTTGTTGTTTACATGTATACTAGCTTGTCCTAGCACTGTTTCAGTTTTCGTTGCTATCTCACTTCTGTCGCATGCATGAAACTGTTTTGCACGAACGGTTGTTGATTCAACGATTTGCTTTAGCCACATGCATGTTGTTCCATTCTCTGAATCTGTCATTCGTCGTTTGCATGCATGATCATTCACTTATGCTTACTGTCAGTATCACCATGCATTCACACCCACATTCACTTTCAATTGCCCGTCGACGAGTTTGGCCAACCTTGGCCTAGACTCTACCTCACTAGACAACATTGCGCAATCCTGAGAGGGAAGGCTCTGCCTTCCTCTCCAGAAATATGAATTTCTTCCCAGGCACTATCCTCCAAGACTTTTTTGTGCATTTCTGAGGGATAGTGACTGTTGGCCCAGAAAATTGTGCAATGCAGTCACTGAGCCTGCAGCCATTGCCAGCTAAGATTGCACATTGCGCAATTCCAGCAGTCAGCAGCCAGACTGGACTATGCATTGCGCAGTTCCAGCAGTCAGCCAATCTCCCAGCAGCCCAAAATGTGCCTTGTATAGTCTTGGTAGTTAGTCTCCTGACCTCCCAGTTGGAATTGTACAACCTTCATGATCAGTAATAGAGGTATGTTGCAAGTTAGTTCTCAAGTTCATTTTGGTTTTCGACTGACAAATTACTTGCCATGAGTGTTGCCATGTCTCTAGGTATTGTAGGTGTTCATCTGCCTCTCAACAGTGTAGGTATAATGGTTTCCAAGAGAGCGGAGTCGAAGACATTGTTCAAAGCACACATGGAGATGTAGTTAATCAAATGTCTATGAGCTTGCCTAGTCACGAAGATATCAAGTTGTTCATAGACAAGGACATCAAGATATGACAACAACAACATCACAACAAGCAGCATCATGAACAGCAGCTGAAGGCAACATACTGAATGCAATGAATGCAACAAATGTAAGAGGAAGGTTGTTGACAACACAGAGGCAGAACAAAGTTGCAAGCTCAAGCAAATCCACTAATAATGAAAGCAACTTTGCAGACTTAGGATATGAGGTGACGAAACATCATGAAGATCACCCGAAGACAGAGAATGGAACAAAGAAGGAGTTGCATGTGATGAAGTAGCAACTCAATGAAGAACATGAAGCTGTATAGATAGACGAATGAGTTGCAGCAGGAACAGGAACAACAGTGAGCGCAACATGCAATCATGGATGAAACTGCGCCCATACAAGTTAAAGATCCATCCCAGCAGCTAACCCAGCGCAGACATGATGAGCAGTGTTGTTGATCACGTGCAAAGGATTCAACGTCATGCATGTCATTGTGCGCATGCATGCAATCCAACCCTTTCAGCACACTCACCAAGGAAAAGACAAGAAACAAGTCCAACTGGAGTTGAACATGTACTTTGGCAAGTTGATGCACATGACCACCAACACACACTTGAAGATCAGCACAGACACTACGCATCAGTGTGTTTCTGCTTTAGTTGCACCCAAGAAGACCATGCGCATGTTATCAAATGAGTTGGATGAAGGTGCCGAACCAACGCACTGGTTGCAACGGAGGCAAGAGTTCGCTTCAACGAGATGTCACCATGCGGTGCATGCATACCATAACGAAAGAGTTGGTATCATCACAACGGACCAAGTGTTAGTGATGTCTTGCATGGCTAGCTCAAGCCATGTTGTCAAACATGAGTACATATGCATTGTAATGTAATGTCATGTCAAGTGTCAAAAGTTGGATGTAACGATCATAGAGTAGATGAAGAATCATGAGGGTAGATGAACTATCACAAAGGGGAATGTCATGGGTCACCCCACCCTTGCTATAAATAGTCCGTCATAACTCATTGTATAGGCTTTTGGTCAGCCAAGCTGCTGATAAGACTATCTTGGGGAAAGCTTGGACAATATTGTAACGCACCTTGCTTCTCCACTACACAGAGCTAGTCCATCTCTTTGGAGGAGCAGGCGGATGTCGCTATAACATTCCAATGTTAGGGCTAGCAGGTTTACATGGATGTATTATATGATTGGGACTTACACTTATTTATATAATAAGAGCCAACACATTTCCATGCATATGTTGTTATTATAGTTTGTCTATTCTGATTGCTTAGAAATGTATGTTGTTTAACTTATGTAGTTGTGTATGAACTGCTTCATGTGCGATTATATGAATATTGTTGCAAATGTGCTTTAGGTTTAACCATCACTTTGGATTTCCCACTGATCTTCTTTCCATCTTGTGATACATCTTTGCTTGTGTGTTCCCTTCTCAGCTGAGTACTACTACAGGTTGCCAAGGGGTGCACTCATCTCACCCCCCGTGTGTTAGAACCTCTTATTCACCTTCCTTGACTCACTGCAGCGGTCACACCCTTGCTACTGATAGAGTTATCTTACTTGCTTCTATGCAACATCATGGTCAAGGCATTACCTTACGACCCACTGTTGGGACTCATACACCAAACGGTCTGAGGTCTAATTGGGACTTCTTACTAGGGAGATCCCCTTGACATGTTGGCGGGTCCAGCAACGTCAATACAGACAAAAGGCAAATCAATAGATAAGGTGTTGGTAAATATTGAATTAAGGGTAGGGTTATCTGAATATGTTGATATGGAAGAAGGAAAAATTAGTCTTCAACCATTGGAATATGACGGGGTTACTTTTTGTTGTCGAAGGTGTCGCAAATATGGCCATACTACGAAATTTTGCAATTTTCCTCTTAAGAAGAAGAAGGCCTTAAAAGACCCCTCTCATAATCAATCTTTAGCTACTCAACATCCTTTTGTTCCTCAGTTTTCTCAGCTGAAATCCACTCCTCCCCATCTTCCTAAGGACCATCTTACTAGAGCGATAGGCTCTCGTCAAGGTCCATATAAGCATGTAAAGGGAATTGTGCTTGGGAATGAAGAGAGTAACCCACTTCAAGTAGATGCTCTAGGAAATATTGTGTTCTCTTTCCTTGGTATGTCTTTCTCTTGTCCCCCCTATTTCTTCTCTTGTTGATTCTTTTTCTAAACTTGGAAAAGATTGGGTTTCACTTTCTTGTTCATGTGGCCTATCTCTGGAATCTTTTTCTTTGATCACATCCCTTAGTTTGCCTCAAGTTTCCTGTGTATTACCTGTGCAAGCTGGTAGTCCCTCTTGTCCTTTAGTCTCAGTTTCTAGAGCCCTCTCTAATAATTTATCTAAAAGTCTTATCCTCCATAATCTCCACAACAAACAAATCTTAACTCAACCAAGGGGATTTTTGGGGGATCCTGGGAAGACTGATTTAAACTACGGGGTTCAAAATGGTAGAGGCTGAAAATATCACCTCTCTAAGAACAAAGAGAAGGCTTAATTTGACTGGTAGTTGGGAGACAACAATCTCTTAATGGGGTGCTTAGAGTAGTGGCTGCCTAGGGAAGAGTTTCCCAGTGAAATTTATTTCTTTTAAGTACAGAGAATTGGCAAACTCCTCTAAAAAAATTGCCATTGAGAGACTAGTTCTCAATTACAATCCATAAATTATGATATTGCAAGAAATGTTGGGTGAATATATAGATGTTGCCTGTCTACTAAAATATTTATTCAGGTCCTAAATGCTCATCAGTGTTCAGGTGACTTGGTTATTGGGTGGCATTCACATCAATTAAAACCTCTTAATTGTTGGAGTATTCGCTATGGTCTAGGGCTGAAGTTATTTTCCTCTCTGCTGGATATTTCCTTATTTGTAGTAAATGTGTATGCACAAAATTTGATCATAAGCTATTATGGGACTCTTTCTTTGCAAATCCCTTCATCTTCAGAGATTCTTTGATTATTGGGGGGGGGGAACTTAAAAATTTCTTTGGGAGAGTTAGAGTCGTGGGGACCTAGGGTTATGCCTGACCACCTTTCTAGCTATTTTATTCATAGCTTGACTGCAAAGAAGTCGCTTGATATTGAACATGAAAAGATCAAACCTACTTAGAGAAATCGTTGGATTGGATTAAAACGAGTGGCCAAAAGACTAGATTGGTTCCATATGGCAAACTCTTTGGTGGATAGGCTCAATATAGCTCATCAATGGATTGGAGACGGAGGTGAATCATATCACTTAGCTATACTTATGGACATAAAAGGAGGAGTCAAAAAGCCCATAAGTCCTTTCAATTGAACTCATCCTAGCTGAAGGAAGAGGAGTTTTTCTCTCTAGTAAAAGAACACTAGGAATCCTTTGATCCTTCAGCCGGTCTTTCTATGGCTTCTCAATTTGAATAGAATTTAAGGAACATAAAAGAACACCTTAAGGTTTGGGCTCATCATAAGAGGGAGAAAGAGGCATAATATATTTTGAAAGTGGAACATGAACTCTGAGTTCTATCTAAGGAGGGGGAGGAGGGTTTTAACACGAATGATTAAAAGGAATCTTTTCTCTCTCTTAAGAAAAGGAGGAGGGATATTGGAGTCTAGGGAAGAAACTTAGAGACTTAAAAGTAGAGCAATATGGTTGGAATGCAAGGATGAAAACACAAAGATTTTCATGCCTATGCCAAAGGGTGAAAATTGGAAAATTCCATTTGGAGCATGAAGGATCAAGAAGGCAGAGCGATCTCCTCATTTGAAGGATTTTCATATATGGGGAAGACACATTTTCAAAGCTTGTTTAGGGAGGTTGATGAAAATCCAACAATGGAAATGTTGCAAGTAGTTAAGTTATTCCCTGGATATGTAAATGAGGAGGATCAAGATTCTTTATTAGTTGAGGTCTCTTTGGATGAACTAAAAGACGTTCTTACCACTTTTCAAAAGGAAAAAAGTCTCGGTCCAGATGGGTGGGTGGTTGAAGCTTTTACGGCTCTATTTGAGTTGATAGGGGATAATATTCTCCAAGTGGTAAATGAGTCCAAAGAAAATGGAAGAATTTTGGTCACCTTCAACTCCAATTTTATTACACTTATCCCTAAGGCAGATAATCCTCCATATTTTGAATATTTTCAACCCATTTCTTTGCATAACAACATTTATAAGGTTGTAGCAAAAGTTATTGCCTGAAGAATCAAGCCATTGCTTCCAAGGTCTATCTCAAAGGAACAATTTGATTTTTTGGAAGGGAGGTAGATACATGAAGCTATTAGGGTAGCTCAAAAAGAATTTCACAGTATAAAAAATCACAAATTGAAAGCGAAAGTTCTTAAAATTGGCCTTTATAAAGAATTTGACATGGTCAACTGGTTTTATCTTTAGACTTATTATGACTGAGATTGGGTTTCTGCCTACTTTTTTCAATTGGATCATGGCATGCATTCAGTCTGCTTCTTTTGTAGTGTTGATCAATGGTTCAACATCACCATTTTTTCATGCCCAGAGGGGAGTGAGACATGGTTGTCCCTTATCTTCACTCTTATTTCTTCTCGTTGTAGAAGGCCTTAGTCAATTACTATTTGTTGCCAAAGATCGAGGTGAGTTCCATGGAGTAAGTATCTTTCAAGGTCTTGCAAAAACTCACTTACTTTTTGTAGATGATATATCCATCTTTCGTGATGAGTCTCTTCTGGATGCTGGAAATTTGTTTGAAGTTTTAGCAATTTTTGGGAATTTAAAGCAAGTGGCATGAAAATCAATGAAAAAAAATGTATTATTTCCAACCAAAATCTAGGGTACGAGGAGATTATGCATCTTAGAAGATCATTCCCTTTTGAAATGAGAGGGTTTCAAAAAGGCCTAAAATTCTTGAGTTTCCATTTGAAGCCCAATGATTACACAAATGTAGATTGGATCTAGATCTTGGTGAAACTAGACAAAACGCTGAAAATTTGGATCTTCACATGGCTTTCTAGGGTGGAGCATTTAGTCCTTCTGAAATCTGTGCTGCAAGCAATTCCAGTATATTGGATGTCTCTAACATGGATTTCTAAGGGTACCTTAGAAAATCAAGAAGACTTTGTTTCTAATTTTTGTGGGCTAGCCAAAAGGATCATTATGAGGTTTTGTGGGTCAAATGGCAGTGTATTTCTTGGCCAAAGCTTCTAAGTGGTTAGGGACTGAAAATTATTTTCTCTTTCTCAGCAGCTTTGGCAGCGAGCTTGTGACCACCCCTCCCACATTTACCCACTTTCTCTAGGCTGCTAGAGTAAACATGAGTTGAGGGCTACTATGACATGACTCAACTCCTTAAGTACAGTTAAGGAAGTGGAATCGACAATCTGAAACTTTATTGACCTTCCTCAAGATCTACAGGACCCCTAGGAGCCAAAAAACCACTCCAAATGCCATAAACCTGAGTTAATTTGCCATTTTAGTGATCTGGACTCCCAGTCACTTCATAACAAGGCAAGTCAATGACTCTAACCCTCCAGTTGCATGGATAACCCTGTCTCCCAATGACTACAGTCTATATTTCCCAGTTTTGAGCATGCAACCCCAAAATCTTAGCCAATTTTTTAGGGCGAGGATCCAAACCTTTACCCAAAACTTGATAGAACTTTCCAGAATGATGAATGACACAAGGACAAGGCCATTAAAACAAAACTTAGTTAAGAACTTGACCTAACCAAGCCTAACCATGACAAACATTTTGTCAAACACATTGTGAACATGTAATCTATAGGTTATAAATGCATATATGAACATAGGGGTCTCATACTTATCTGATAATCATCAAGAAGGTTTGATGCCCTCTCATAATAGTTTCAATAACATCTATTAGGTCACACATTTTATAACCATTCATTTACCAATCAAAACATGATAAGAGCCATAACTAGACTCTGCCATGAAACCATGCTTATAACCAACATATAACCAGAATAATAACAATGATAGAACAACCACTAAAGCCACATAATAACTAGTACATTTACTCATGAAATACAAGAGTAAAAGAGCTCTTATTAACATATGCAAAAGACAACGAAGTCAAGGACTTCTACGTACTACCCAACCGTAGAATGGGCTAAACCATTTCTTTCACGCAATCACCCCCTGCGATATGCCAAGCACGAATGTGGGACTCACAGCAAAACAACCAGGGCTTCCTCAGGCTTTAATACAATCCCGCCAAAACCAGTCAAGGGACTCCTAGGCCTAAAACCCTCACCTATACAACCAAGCTTTACCACAATCCTGCCATTACTGGTCAAGGGATTCCTAGGCCCAAACAAGGAAAACATACACTATCGGGATTTACCGCAATCCCACCAAAACTGGTCAAGGAATTACTAGGCCCTAAACAAGCTTGGATGTCTTCAGGTTTCTTCACCAATACCTTGAGGAATTTTGCTCGTCTCCACCCTCGGGCTTTACCACAATCCCGCCATTACTAGTCAAGGTATTCCTAGGCCATGAGGAATTTTCCTGAGACCACCTCACCCAGTTCCAAAACCATCCAATAATCCAAAGCTCAACCACATGAAAGAACCCCATCACACCATGGCTATCCATAAATGACGAGGCAAATCTGAAACCTGATTTTCACACTTAGAAAAACCCATGCCAATGACAACAAGAAAACTAAATACACACATGCATGTAACATGCATGCTAAATCTAGGAAGGAAATAACACATGCAACTTAATACCTACAAGCAATCTCATTATAGCCACTTGATCCAACTTTTCCTTGCTTCCCTTTGCTTTATTGTCCTTCCTTTGCCTTCCTTTCTCCAATGCTAGAGTGCTCCAAGAATGCTCTAAGTGTGCATGAGGATGAGAGAGAAAGAGAGAGCTCCAAAAATGAATTGACAAAAGCTTAAATTGACAAAAGTTGTGAATTGATCCTCATAAGCCTTTTTATTATTGAGGCCTTTATTTTCTTCACCTTCCTCTATTTTCCTTCAATTTCCTCCTCACACGCAACATGTGACCTTTCACCTTCCTTTTATCCTATTTTCCATTATTTTCATAAATAAATTGCCAATTAATGCCTCTTTGCCTTTTCAAAGCCTTTGCCATTGCCTTTGCCAATTTCCTTAGCCATAATAAACCAAATGAACACCCACTAGGATGTTTTGACCAACATTCAACTTGGAATATGTGTCCCATGACCTTGGTCTTATTTTGCCTTTATTAACTTTATTACATGAACTTTTGACCTGGGGTTGTTACACAACTATGATTGGCGATTAATCTCCTCAGACAATTTATGGACTCAAGTGGTCATTCAAAAATACATAGCCCCTTTTACTCTAGAGGAATGGATCTGCCTTAAGGTGAAACCTTGACTGAATATTTCTATAGTGTGGAGTGTTGTTTTAAATTGCTCTGAGCTCATTAACTCAATTTTGGCTTGGAAAGTGGGAGATGGGCAGAAAGTTTGAATTGGTGTAGACCCTTGGACTTGCTGCAAATATTCATTCAGACTATCTCAGTCACATGTTAACTTGCTCCGGTATATAGGTTTCTCTAGGCTCAACCAAATTTCCCACCCCCACACTACAACTTGATGGCAGTAGGGCTAGATGTCAATAAGGGCCTTTGGGCTGGAAGGTGAATAGAAAGTAGAATGGAAAAGGTTCTTGATAACACTTCAGCTATCTCATGTTCATATAACTAAAGTTGATGATGAATTAGTATTCTTACATTCTCCCTCTAGAACTTGCATGCAAAAGCTTGGGTACCTTCATCTTAGCTTAGAGATCACAACATGAACCTGCTTGGTCTTGGAAAAGCATATGGAAAATAAAATTTCCATTAAAGGCAAGAATGTTTATGTGGTGTATTATGCGTAATAAGGTACCCATATGGGACACAATGCAAAAGGGATTTAAGATTGGACATGTTTGGTGTTATTTATGTAGATATAATGAGGAAAACATTCAAATTCTTTTATGGAATGTGCATATATGGTACAGGTATGGAATATCTATAAAACTTCTTTGGGGACTGCTTGTTCTTGGGAAGGTGCAAATCTGGAAGAGTGTTGGAGGTATTGGTTTCAAAATCCTGACACTATTTCATATAAAGCTTTACCTTTGATTTTTTATTGGGGTATTTGGTTGACCTGTAACAAATGCATCTTTAAAGATGTCCTCCCTCCTTTGGAAAAAAGTTGTTGTAGAAGTTTTATCAATACTCTCTATTTTCCCACGACCACAAATTTAAAAACAACCTCTTTAAGTTGTTGAGAATCCTGATCAATCTTTTCCTTGGGCATATTTCGATGGGGCATCCCAAGGGGACACTCTTAAAAGTGGAGGGGGTTTTGTCCTTTTTCTTCCCTAACCCACTTCTTTCATGCCAAGACGGGTTTTCGTAGGGGAACCAACAATTATGCAGATCTCTTGACACTCAAAGAATTGATGGTTTTTGCAAAAGATAAGGGACATGACTAGATTCAAGTCTTTGAGGATTCTTTTTTAGTCATCAAATGGGTCAAAGAACAACATTTGTGTCAAAACTTACTTCTTATTCCTATTTTAAATGATATTTTGAGGATCAAAAACTCTTTTGCCTATTTCATTTACAACCACATCTTTAGGGAGTCGAATGTTGTGGCAGATATCTATCTAGAGAATGTTTGGACATGGTTCAGGGGCCCTGGCACATCACTGAGTTGATAATGGAGGAACACTTTTAGTTTTATCATCGTCAATTTATGGATGAGGATGTTCCTGAAATTTTTGTTTAAAACCTGTTTCTAATTTTTTGGAACTCTACTACATAATTTTTTTGTAAGAATGATAGGTTGTTTTGGATATTCAAAATATCCCAAGGCTGTTTCTTTTATGGTTTTGTTTGGGAGCTAATTACCTCAAATAATTTATGTAAAAAATCAGACATGTACTTAGCACTTATTGGAAAAGGCAGATATGTTTTTCTTCTGATGCTATAGCCTATATGGGCATATCCTCAGGAATATGCACTTGATAGTGTATATGTTGAACGTAATTTTATTTTGAATGAATAAAATTATGATTTTTTTTAGGAAAAAAATGTAATGAATTCACAATAATATTTTAATGTAATTTATTATTATAGATTTATTTAATGCAATATAATTTAAAATAAGTTATTCATTTAGAGGTAAGTATAGCCATAAAATTACATAAGTGAGAATGCAATATATTCTAAAAGTCATTCTTTCTTTCATTATATTTAATAATAGTTTTACTATTACTTGTATATTAAATTGCATACTATGATGAGAGGAGAGGAAGGGAATTCCAATTCCACTGGGAATACAAAATGAAAGTAATCAAATGAATCAAAATCCCTTGACCTTCCAATACCCTTCAATGCCAATGCCACATTTGGCATTTGATAAGTATTTCCAGTTAAAATAAGGTAACTAAAAGGGGAAAGCATAACTGGCTACAAGACGAACAACCTCGAAATGTAACCTTTTAGTCCGTTATGCATGGAGCCACACTACATCATCGACCAACCCCATGTCAAAGCTCGAAAGGTCATTTGTTGCCCCATAAAGAATCTGTAATTAGTTGGCTACAGGGTATAAGTACCATAAGCATGGTAAAAGTAGGGAAGGAGCAACATATGCTCGTGCCAATAACTACTATGCACCTGCGATGAATCATCGATGCTCCTTTATCTTTATTGAACCCTATGGAAAACCAGGTCTTAGAAAAGTGAAGGCGAGGTATAAACAACCTAGTTTGCTATGTTTATACTAGACTAGGAATAATTTCTAATTGAAAGAGTAGTAGGTGATTGATGAGGTTTGATTTAGGAGCATAGGTTTACTCATGTGTCTTCCTCTACATCTTGTTGATTAAATATTTGTCCCACGACCAAAGCTCTAGTTATTTCTTTCGTCAAAGTATAGTGAATAAACAACACTAGTCACAGTCCCGCTAACGAAACCATAATCAGGAGCTATTGTTTGCTAAAATCACTTCAAGCAAGTAAGAGCTACCATGAATAAACAACATCATTCAAGTTAGGTTCACCATAAATAACTTTGATTTACATATAAGGAAAAGAAAGAAAATCCAAATTAAACAGAAAAAAGAAGGATTAGACATTGCTTTACATAGAAAAAGAAAAAAAGAAAAAAAAGAAAGTTGAACTAAACAAAAAAATAAGGCTCGTGGGGTATCTGTACTTCTCTGAAATAAATAATACCTTGTCCTCAATAATAAACAAAAGGATATTTATTCATGTGAGGGTCTTTATGAAACATTAATGCTTAGATACCCATTGGCATAGAAAGCCCATAGAATATATGAATTGCGCAAAGGCCATAAAATAAGGATATTAACATGGAAGACCTGAAAGAATGATAATTTAGATAAAAAGGAGTGGTATCATGCCATGAGTCTAAGTCCAATATATTAATGGCATAAATATTGTTAATAAGAGTAGGTTAGCGAAATAAATGAGAAAAGGCCAATGGATCCATCCTCCTGGTTTCAAGATGTACCACATGGTATTTCCCCATGTCAGTTGAATCAAATGCAAGGTTAAGAGAAATGTTTTCCCATGACCATGAAGATCATAATCTAAACCATCAGAAAATGGAAAACCATTAGACTTCGAAGGAACACTCTCATCTATGGCAAGATAGAGACACTCTACTATAGAGGCTCAAATGTGTCAATATTTATGGGCTTACTTTATTGCTACTTTAGGTGGGATACACAATTGCATGAATGGATATGAGTAATGTTCATATTAAGATTCACTAAATAAAGGATAATGCTATATTTATCATTCGTAGGGGCTTAAACCATATAATGTGCATACGGATCCAAATTTCGAGGAACAACATAAACATGCCCTTAAAATCAAAACTTGACACAGAAAGCATGTACCTCACTTAAATGCATTTGAGTCCTTGCGCTCCTCTACTAATTTGAAAATTGAAGTGCACACATGCACACAACCTCTTAGAGTGCACATGCATATCAAACTGAGTATCTACAAGAATTCCTAACTCCACCTCTCCTAGCACACATGCACACCAAACAAATGATATATACAAGTAGACAAATATAAATTGAACAACATAAACTAGACCAGAACCGACTCATACAAACATAACATGGAGCTCCAAATACACGAACCAAACAAGACTAAAAAGACCACAACTCAACAACCCTAAGAGGAGAGGAAGAGATACAAGGGAATTCTAATGCCATTAGGAATTCAAAAATGAAAGTAATCAAAAGAATCAAGATCCATTTATTGTTACAATACCCTTCAATGTCGGTGCCACCTTTGGCATTTGATAAGTACTACCAACTATCTCTCTGGAATTACTAATTGATATATCAGAGATTTCACTTTTTGTTTCCAATAGAGGGATGGGATTGTAGTGTGTGAAAATATTCCTCTTCCAATGGAGGGTGATGTAGTCAAAGTGTAACACCCTCCTCCCACATTTACCCAAGCTAACTGGCCAACCGGGGTAAACATATGATGAAGAGTTATTATGATATGATTCAACTCTCCATGTACAGTTAAGTAACTCAATCTGACAAGACAAGAACAATCTAACCTTCCTCGGGAGCTACAAAACCTTTAGGAGACAACCAACCCTTCTAGGTACCCAACCCTTGAGACAACTTGATGTTTTGCTGAAATAGACCCCCAATCGCTCCTTGACAAGCAATCCAAGTGACTAAGACCCTCTAATTACTCCCACAACAAGGCATCCATGCAACTACAACCTTTTTCAAGTAGTTTTGTGCCAACGACCCTGAATTCTAAGCCACTTTTTCAGGGCTAGGACTCAGGCCTCTGCCTAGAACTTCACAAAACTTCTAGAATTTACAAATAACAATGAAATAAGGCTACTAATTCAAACAATTGAACAAGGACTTGACCTGACCCCTACTAGCCATGACAGGAATTTCGTCAAACATACTTATTTGAGAATCATCAAGGAGGATTGATGTCTCCTCCCATTAGCTGTTTTTTTTATTATCTATTAGGTCATTCATTCATTAAAATTTCATCTACTAACCAAAACATGATGAGAGGCATACATCAAGATTGTCATAAAACATGCTTATAACCAACAAATAACTATAGATATATCAATGATGAAACAATCATTAGAGCCACATAATGACAAACACATTTACTCATGAAATTGGTCCAGGTGGATATTCGTGGCCACCCACCAAGTCCACTTGGACCCCCACCATTGTTTCTTTCAACTTTTCAGTTTCCTTAATTGTAGCATAGTTTACTATTTTTAGCAGCTTTTCGGGTCCTGAACTTACGGAGCCGTTTTTAGGTCCTAAACGATGTTTTTTGGGAAAACTGGGAACAACATGGGTCCATGGACCGATGTTGTTCTTCCAAAAGTTGTAGTTCTCGAATAGATATTTACCCAAAAGGGGCCCATAGTTTGGTGTTTCATCTTCTAGGGTTAAGTTTTTGGATGTTTAGGGTTTTCCATTTCTTCTCAACAATAAATAGGCCTTCGAGCCTCATTGTAAGACAGTTCAAAGGCATGTAGCCGCCACATCTCTTCTCAGAGATAAGCTACCATCACCCTAGCTAGTTTATTTCCATTTATGTTTGTAAGCATATTTCAGTATTTTCCAGTAATGAAATGAAGTATTATTTCCGTTCCATCTCTGTATTTATGGTTATCTCTGTAATTGTCACGTTCCTGTTTAAATTTGGATCAGTGGTATTAGAGCGGTTTTCTTTTTCTCTTTTTTTCTTTACATATCCCCTATGAGGTCAGGATATAAGGAGCTAGGTATTGAACTGGTCGAACCTTTTCAAGACCAACCTCGCAAATCCCGATAGCTTCCCATGGCGGATGAAAAATAATATGAGGGGGCAGGAGATCCTATCAAAATCTTGCTCGAAGAAGCCCTCGAGCAGCAAAGGAACGCGATGACGGACAACTTTGCTTAGATCCTTCAACGGCTACCCAGAGGCGACACATCAGCTTCAAACAACTACTCTGGAAACGCCACACCCTTTGAGATACAAGTTAATTTTGAAATCCCTATATTCGAGGGTCAAATAGACGCAGATGCCATAGATAAATGGTTAAATATGCTAGAAGGGTACTTTTCTATTCATGATTTTTCAAGTTAGGAAAAAATTATTTTCGCTCTTCTCAAAGCAGCCCCCCACGTCAAGGACTGGTGAGAAACCTACTGCGAGCAGAAGGATGAAAGTATGGGCTCACTATTTTCAGCCGCACCTAATTGGAATTCATTTCGGACTGCCATCAAGGAGCAGTACTACCCTGTCGGAATCTATGAGGATCAAGACATAAAGTGGACCACACTGTGGCAGGGAAGGGATCAAGACGTGCCAAAGTTTACCAATATTTTCCATACCCTTCACACAAAGTTGGGTATCAAGGATTCAGAGCAACATTTGGTACTCAAATACCGTGGCTACTTGTACAAGTACAATCAGGAAGAAATAGAATTCTTAAATAAATCCTCGCTTGGCACGACATATCGATATGCTGTCAAGGTCAAGCAAAAGTTTAAACAGAAGAAGCAAGACTTTGTATATGCGAATCTGAAGCAAGGCAAAGGTGCCCCCAAACCGCAGAACAAAGGACAAAGCTAAGGCAGGGTGGCCCAAGACAACCCGCCAAAGATGCAAGCAAAGAACAGTGCCGCGAAGCTGAAAAAGGACACGAGAAAGTGGTGTGAGTTCCATAAGAGCTCCACTCACAACACAAGTGAGTGTCAGGCCAAGCAGTCACTGGTGGTTGATCTAAGGGTTTTAGAATCAGACGCATGTTCCGACTTTGAGTCAGAACCTGACAAGGGGAATGAAAAAGGGAAGCAAATTATCGCTGCAGAGCCCAGCGCCACCATTGCCACCACAAAGATCTAGAAGGAGGAACCCAAAGATCAAGAGGAGGAGGAGCGTCTCTTCCACTCCTAGATGTGGGTAAAGGGCTCCCTGCTACAGTTCATTGTCGACAGCGGGAGCCAAAAGAACCACATTTCAGTAGAGGTCGTGAGGCGGTTAGGCTTACTGACCACAACACATCCACTACTATACACCATCGGGTGACTTCACCAAGGACGAGATCTTCACGTAAGCCAGTAGTGTCGCCTTCCATACAACATCAAGCCCTTCATGGATGAGGTATTGTGTGACATTTCTCCCCTTGATGTTTGTGATGTATTATTAGGACAACCATACTTGTGGAAGCGACATGCTGTGTATGAATCAAAGCCCCGTGCTGTTATTGTTACTTTGGGAAATAAGTTTTATAGGATATCAAAGGTAGCACCGCCTATCGCCATCTCTTTGGTTATTGCAAAACAATGCAGTAAGCTCATTTACAAAACTAGGAGATTTGTTTCTTAATGATACGCCCTCAATGAAAGAAGAAGATGGTGGCCACGACCTCAAGACAGGTACCCTCTGCATGAAAAATACAAATGGACAAGGTCGTGGAGGAGTATGAGGACATCTTCACCTCCCCCGCAAGGGTTCCTCTGCACTGTCAAGTCAAGCACTCCATCGATTTGACCCCAAGAGCACCGCTTACCAATGGACCAACCTATCGACACTCCGTTCTAGAGAACGATGAAATCAAGAGGTAGATTCAGGAGTTGTTGCAGAAAGGTCACATCCATCTGAGTTCATCGCCTTGTGGGAGCTCGATCATGTTGGTATAGAAGAAGGATGGTGTTAGCGTCAATTAGTTCAGCCTGTCACCAGTGATAAAATATTCTCTTACAAGGTGTTATTAGGGTGTCAAGTCAAATTTTTGTCATTTCAGTGAGTCTTCAAATAAACATTTGGACATTGGTTGTTGTGTCTAGGTCACTACTGCTCCCTTCACTTACTCATGGTCTTCATCACTTATCATGGTCATTGTATTCTTCGAGGTATCATATATTCATTTAAGTGTCTTGGGTCATGAAATGGTTAAATTCCTCATTTTAGGTCATGGTCTAGGGTTTCACTCCATGTGTCGTCATGATACCATATGTCAAAACAAAACATGTCCATCATGTGATTAAGTGGGTAAATGGAGTTAGCAACTTAGTGAAAACAAAATAAAGGTAAAGGTAATATTTAATTTAAAATAAGACAATGTTGCCGTACACTACCTCGCCTCATCATTCCTCATAGGGACATGTTTGATTCAAAATATGTTTCTGACCCAATGGAGAATACTTTTACAAAAGTGAAATAGGTTTTTGTCCATTATAGTCCAAGGAACAAAAACCTCCTTCAGTTTATGCACAGGTGTTATTATTTGAAATAAATTCCCAAAATACACTTGCTACAGTAGAGTTAATGCACTTCTAGACAGCTTGACTTCAAGTTAGTTTTTTAGGAATTTCGAGCAGGTGGTGGTAGTTATTAAGGACTCTATTGTGTAGAAGACAACCTAAGATTTCTAATGGTACCTTTAGATCATGATTTGGATTAGTGAAAGGCATCCAAAAGTGCTCTGCAAGTTTGAGATTCTCTTTTGTTAGAGAAACCTTGAGTTTTTGGAGCGACCTTGGGAAAAACAAATTTTCTCCCTCATGGAGTGTCCACATTAGATTATTGAGGTGTCCATATTATATCAGACTTAACGATCTTTCCAACGAGCTATCAAGCTCTCAATTTGGAGCAGTTTAAGGTCTCCAAAAGTGGTTTGGAAGATGGTGTTGCGCTTCTGTGAACTACGCTGCACGCAGGACAGACTGCCCAGAAATCCTTCAAAACTCTCCCAAATCTCAATTTTTCACTTGCAAGCTTGATTTTATTTACTTCTAAGCCAAGGGACAAATCACTCCTCCATTGTTTCTTCACTCATTTTCATCAGCTTCCAAAGTTCATATCCACCTTTTTCAAACCTCCTCTATCATTTTGTCGAAATCCACCTTCACATCACTTCATTTCCATTCAGACCTCACAATTTATTTTTCATTCAAATAGAGGTGGGGTCATCTAGAAAAACAATGGAGAAGACTCAACTATCCAAACCTGAGGTGACTAAAGTGTATAAGAAAGGGAAAAGGCTTGTGTTTTCTTCTCACAAAGAGAAAGGGGCCAAGCCTTATTCTTCGACAAAGCAGGAATCGACAGCAAAAGAGAAAGACACAATTGAGCATGAGTTTGAAATGGTTGATTCAAAGGCTGAGGATCATACTTCAAACATGCGACAGACAAATAGGGATAAGGATTATCAAATCAAGGAGCTAGCAATCAATTTGGAAAGAGCAAAATATGTCATATCATTCCTTGAACAAGAAGACAATCAACTCAAAGCAAAGTAGTTGATCCCAGAAAAGGAAAAAGCCAAGTTATTGAAACAAGTTGACAAAGGTAAGGAGATCATGGCATCAAGTGAGCCTAAATCATCAGAGGTGAGAGGAAAAAGGAAAAGACCAAGAACAAGAGGCCTCAAGAAATCTTTGAAAGAGGAACAAGAACAAATTCTTCTTAATGAGGATCTTGACCTAGAAGATAAGATCACCCTAGAGGTTCATCAAGATAAGGAATATTGGCTTAATAGGGTGAATGAACACTTGGAGAAGCTCCTTGAGAAAGAAAATAGAGACAATCAATTGCTCAGACACATGGCGCATCACTATCAAGCTCAAAACATGATCGTCAATGTCAAAGTGAAACAACTTGAAAATAAGCTCAAGGAGGCCAAAAAACATCAAAAGGATGAGGGAAACTTGGAGATGCTTGATGAAGCATCCATGAAGCTATATCAAACCTATTTTTATAGCTTCCCTCCAATTTTGAGAAAATTATGAGCATTTTGAGTTTTTTGACAAATTTTGGTCTAAGTTCAGAAATTCAGCTGCTCCAGAAGTGAAGCGCTTTGGCCCTATGCTTTTTCCTCAGGCTTCCATTTGAGGAAAGGTATACATTTTTGGAAATTTCTTGGCATCCTCTAAAAACCCATTTGCCCTGATTTTTCAGAGGTGGCTTAGTTTTGGAGAAAAGTACAAAAAAGGGGCAAAAAACTAGCATTCCGGGCCATTTTTTGACAGGTGTTGCGCTTCTTGAGCGACTTTGGGAGAATGGATGTTTGAAGGTCTTCCCATGCTCCAAATTTAGAAATTCAAACTGTTCTAGAAACTAGACCTGAAGGGATAGTTGACCGTTCTCTCAGATTTTCATTTTGACCCATCGAAGGCACCTAAAAATTAGCTCAAAGTTGGCACTGCACTTCGGCACTTTCTGTGTTTTTATTTGTAAAATTTCACTGTGTAAAATTTCTAGTTTCTAGTCTGACTTGGTCAAAGTCGAGATTCTCTATGTAATGGCACAAGTTATGAGGCTAGGTGATGTAGGCATGAATAAATTTATATAGTAGGTTGTTTTTGATGTTTATTAGGCCTCATAAAAGAAGCAAACTCCTAAACAAACTCTTCAAGAGGTGTTTGAGTTGCACCTTCTCACTCTCACTTGTTGGTTGAGAGAATTTTGGAGTCAGTTCCTCCACCAAGGGATTCGACTCTTGAAGTTGGGAAAGTGGTCTAGGAGAGTCTATAAGTATCATTTCACTTTAGGAGAAGAAGATGGAACTTTTTGTGTGAAGGAGGCTTGCATTGTAATCATCTTTTAGCTAATACAGATACAGGTTGCAACTATTTTCAAGGAAATCTAGACCAGTGAGTTCATGGTGCTTGTACTTCATTATTTTTGTTTTGGTATAAACATATTTATATACATTATATCTCTTCTTCTATGAATGCCTTGTGATCAAATACTCAGAATTCTTGTTTTTCAAGCTTTGTTATCTGGTTTTCATAGTTATGTGTTTTGTCTTCCTAAGCTAATGAAATCATGTTTATTTATGATAATTAGTTTCTTCCACAAAATTTCCTCTATACTACACTGAAAAATACTCAAATTACACCATGGCTTCTGATATCTAGCTCCTTCTTATGTTTGCTCCTGCATTCCCACAACCTAGACCTACTTGTGGCTCCAAACCCTAAGTTCAACAAATCCTTAAAAAAACCAAATTTTCACAAACAAATACACATATCTAGCCTAAAATTCATTTGCTTTATAGTCATATCACTGATAAGAGACTTAGAGAGATCCCTCTCATGCTCAGTAGGGCTAGCTACTGAGCAGAAGTGGTTTGAGGTTACCCTTGTCGATTTCCTTTTCAGCCTAGGAGATTGTAAGGACTAACAGATAGGACTTGGAGACTATGTATTGACTATTGGGCATTGAACAAGATCACTATCCATAATAGGTACCCAACCCCGCGGTTTGATGACCTCCTAGACCAACTAAAGGGAGAAAAATATTTCAACAAGATTGATTTGAAGTCAGGATATCACTAGGTACCAATCGAACCCTTTGATGTGTGAAAGACTGCCTTCAAAGCCAAGGAGGGCCTTTTCAAATGGTTGGTTATGCCTTTTGGAATGACGAATGCTCCTGCAACCTTCATGAGGCTAATGGATGACATCTTGCGGCCATTCACCAACTCATTTTTAGTGGTATACTTGGATGACATCCTGATCTTCAACCAGAGTTGGGAAGAGCACCTCCACCACATCCGACAGGTTTTCTGAACACTGCAACAACACAAACTATCTGCTAATTTGGAGAAATGCACTTTTTGCATGACCCAGGTTCCGTATCTGTGATACATTATTGATGAATGGGGGGTGCATGTGGATCCATCCAAGATCCAAGTCATTTAGGATTGGCCATCTCCAACCACTCTAACAGAGCTCCACAACTTTCTAGGTCTTGCCAACTTCTACTGCAGGTTCGTGTTAGGATTTTCTCATATCACTTGGCCCTTGAGTCAAGTCACCAAGGGAGGAGCAAAAGCAAAATTATTTTGGTTTGAGTCTCAACAGAAGGCATTCACATAGTTGAAAGATCACCTTTTCTCGGCACCAGTGCTCGCATTACCAGACTTGCAACAACCGTTTGAGGTCGACACAGATGCCTCTGACTATGCTATTGGGGTAGTCCTTACTCAACACAGGCATCCAGTGGCATATCACAGTGAGACACTTTCAAACACAGTGCGGAAGTATCCCACTTATGACAAAGATATGTATTACATTGTGCAGGCCTGCAGACAATGGAAGCATCACATTTTGGGGAAGGAAATGGTCATTGACACAGACCACTGACCCCTGCAGTTCATACAGACCCAAGGGAAATTGTAGAATGGTCGCCATCAGAAGTGGTCTACATACCTGCAACAGTTCCATTTGAATATCAAGTATAAGAAGGGTAACACCAATAATGTTGCATATTTCCTCAGTCGACCACCGATCATGGCGTTAACCACCGTGCTCAAATCTTATGGGCACGATACTTCTGATTGGCCACTTCTCTACAAAAGTGACACAAAATTTAGCTACACATACCAGACACTCTTGGAGGGTCAGCATGTTCCATATTTTCAACTCCACGATGCCTTGTTATGCCACCTGGGTCACCTTTGTGTTCCTTCAAGCGAGCATGCCAATATGATTTGGGAAGCACACTAGATTCGGGCTGTTGGGCATTTCGGGGTCGAGAAAATAGTGGCAGTACTGCAGAAGTATTTATATTGGCTGAATATTCGACAAGATATCAGGAAGTACATCAGATCATGCACTGCCTGCGTCATTACCAAATTGACCATCAAGAAGCAAGGCCTCTATACCCCACTGCCTACCCCTAGTTGACCTTGGGAATCCATCTCCATGGATTAAATGTTGGGCCTTCCTTCTACTAAGCATGGAAACGACTGTGCTTTTGTGGTCGTCATCAAGTTCTCGAAGAAGGCCATTATGGCGGCTTGCAAGAAGAATATCACAGTAGAAGTCACTGCTAAAATTTTATTTGAACGAGTGTGGGTACACTTTGGGATCCCACAATCTATCATCACAGATCGGGACAACATGTTCCTTAGTACATTCTGGTCCAGTGTCTAGGCGATGCTGGACACCAAACTCACTAAGTCCACAACCTTCTATCCTTAAACTGATGTCCAGACAGAGGTTGTGAACAGGATGATCATACACGTTCTACACATGTAATAGTCAAAGCATCCATGAACATGGCATGAGAGCCTCCCCTATGTTCAGCACAAAGACAATGGGGCTCTCCACAGCTCGACTAGCCACAACCCTTTTCAGGTGGGCTTGGGATTCCAGCCACTATGTCCCATTAATGTGGCCATGCCATTTGCAGCGACTCACACAGATTCGTCTCATGTCCAGTCCGAAACAGATAAGGCAAATAGCTTCATTGAGCACATCCAACATATTCGCCAGCAGGTCCACAACATTATGGAGAAATCAAATGCCAAGTACAAGAAGCGATATGATCAACATCGGGTGCCACACAAGTTTCAGGTGGGCGACAAAGTCTGGTTGCATTTGCAAATGGAATGCCTTATCGGAGCCTATCGGAAACTCAAACCACTCCGATATGGTCCTTACACCATTACCAAGGCCATGGGAGACAATTCATTCGAGATTAGCATTCCCCCATTCAATGTGGACCGCCTTCGGCCATACTTTCCACCATTACTAGACACATCTGACATTGTAGAACAACTCACACCCACAGAGTTAAATCCAGATTGCGTGGAATAAGCTACAACTGATTAGATCATGGACACATAGATCAAGCACACTCGCCAGCAGAATATCCATCTGTATCGAATTGTCAAAGCAGGTCAACTCCTTCACCAGGGCAAGTGGCTCACCAGGGACCAAGTTTAGTAGAAGTTTCCTCATCTCATGGAGGAACTCAATGCAATGGGGACCATTGCTTCCTAACGGGGGAGGAATGATCTAGGTGGATATTGGTGGCCACCCACCAAGTCCACTTGGACCCCCACCATTGTTTCTTTTAGCTTTTAAGTTTCCTTAATTGTAGCAAAATTTACTATTTTTAGTAGTTTTTCGGATCGTGAACTTCTGGAGCCGTTTTTAGGCCCTAAACAATGTTTTTTTTTTTTTTTTTTTAACTGGAAGCAATATGGGTCCATGGACTGATGTTTCTCTTCCAAAGTTGTAGTTCTCGAATATATATTTTTAACGAGATATTGTGCGCTTCAAATAGAGATTGTATGCCAAAGTTACGAACCCGGGAAGTTGATGTACCAATTTACCCAAACGAGGCCCACAGTTTGGCGTTTCATCTTCTAGGGTTAGGTTTTTGGATGTTTAGGGTTTTCCATTGTATCTAAACAATAAATAGGCCTTCGAGCCTCATTTTAAGATAGTTCAGAGGCATGTAGCCACCTCATCTCTTCTTCGAGATAAGCTACCATCACCCTAGCTCATTTATTTCCATTTCTATTTGTAAGCATATTTCAGTGTTTTATAGTAATGAAAAGAAGTATTATTTCCGCTGCATCCTTGTATCTATGGTTATCTCTGTAATTTCTTGTGTTCCAATTTAAATCCGGATTAGTGGTATCAGAGCGGTTTCCTTTTCTCTGTTTTTCTTTGCATGTCCCCAACGAGGTCGGGATATAAGGAGTTAGGTCTTGAACTGGTTGAACCTTTGCAAGAGAAGCCTCGCAAATCTCGACGACCTCCCATGGAAAATGAAAATAAAGATGAGGGGGCAGGAGATCCTATCAAAATCTTGCTCGAAGAAGCCCTTGGGTGGCAAAGGAACGTGATGATGGACAACTTTGCCCAAATCCTTCAGCGGCTACCTAGAGGTGACACATTGGCTTCCAATAGCTACTCTGGAAATGCCACACCCTTTAAGGTACAAGTTAATTTTGAAATCCCCATATTCGAGGGTCGAATAGACACAGATGCCGTAGATAAATGGTTAAATATGCTAGAAGGGTACTCTTTTGTTCATGATTTTTTGAGTCGGGAAAAGATTATTTTCGCTCTTTTCAAAATAGCTCCCCACGTCAAGGACTGGTGGGAAACCTACTGCGAGCAGAAGGATGAAAGTACAGGCTCACTATTTTCAGCTGCACCCACTTGGAATTCATTCCGGACTGCCATCAAGGAGTAGTATTACCCTGTCGGAAGCTATGAGGATCAATACATAAAGTGGACCACGCTGTGGCAGGGAAGGGACCAAGACGTGCCGAAGTCTACCAATATTTTCCATAACCTTCGCACGAAGTTGGGTATCAAGGATTCAGAGCAACATTTGGTACTCAAATAACACGGTTGCCTACACAAGTACATCCAGGAAGAAATAGAATTCCTGAACATCTCCTCGCTCAACACGACATACCGATATGTCGTCAAGATCGAGAAAAAGTTTAAACAGAAGAAGTGAGACTTTGGATTTGCTAATCCGAAGCAAGGGAAGGTGCCCCCAAACTGCAGAACAAAGGACAAAGCCAAGGTGGGGCAGCCCAAGACAACCTGCCAAAGCTGCAAGCAACTAACAATGCTGCGAAGCTGAAAAAGGACACAGGAAAGTGGTGTGAGTTCCATAAGAGCTCCACTCACAACACAAGTAAGTGTTGGGCCAAGCAGTCATTAGTGGCTGAGCTAAGGGTTTCAGAATCATATGCATGTTCCGACTATGAGTTAGAACCCGACAAGGGGAATGACAAAGGGAAGCAGATTATCGATGCGGAGCCCAACGACACCATTGCCACCATGAAGATCCAGAAGGAGGAACCTGAAGATCTAGAGGAGGAGGAGCGTCTCTTCCACTCCCAGATGTGGGTAAAGGGATCTTCGCTACAGTTCATTGTCGATAGCGAGAGCCAAAAGAACCTCATTTTAGTAGAGGTCGTGAAGTAGCTAGGCTTACCTACCACAACACATCCACAATCGTGCACCATCGAGTGGCTTCACCAAGGACGAGATCTTTGCGTAAGCGAGCAGTGTTGCCTTCCATACAACATGAAGCCCTTCATAGATGAGGTATTGTGTTACATTGATCCCCTTGATGTTTGTGATGTATTATTAGGACAACCATACTTGTGGAAGCGACATGCTGTGTATGAATCAAGGCCCCGTGTTGTTATTGTTACTTTGGGAAATAAGTTGTACAGGATACTAGAGGTAGCACTGCCTACTGTCATCTCTTTGGTTACTGCAAAATAATGCAGTAAGATCATTTCCAAAACCGGGAAATTTGTTTTCTTGAAGATACGCCCTCAAGGAAAGAAGAAGATGGTGGCCACGACCTCCAGATAGGGCCCCTCCACACGATAACTACATATGGACAAGGTCGTGGAGGAGTACAAGGACATCTTCACCTCCCCTGCAGGGGTTCCTCTGCACTGTCAGGTCAAGCAATCCATCGATCTGACCCCAGGTGCGCCGCTGCCTAATGGACCAATCTAATGGCGCTCCATTCTGGAGAATGATGAAATCAAGAGGTAGATTCAGGCACTGTTGCAGAAAGGTCACATCTGTCTGAGTTCATCGCCTTGTGGGAGCTCGGTCTTGTTGGTACAGAAGAAGGATGGGACTTGGAGACTCTATGTTGACTATCGAGCACTAAACAAGATCACTATCCGTAATAGGTGACCTCCTGGACCAACTGAAAGGGGGAAAAATATTTCAGCAAGATCGATTTTAAGTCAGGATATCACCGAGTAGCAATCGAACCCTTCGATGTGTGGAAGACTACCTTCAAAGCCAAGGAGGGCCTTTTCGAATGGTTGGTTATGCCTTTCGGATTGACGAATGCTCTTGCAACCTTCGTGAGGCTAATGGATGACATCTTGTAGCCATTCACCAACTCATTTGTAGTGGTATACTTGGATGACATCCTGATCTTCATTCAAAGTTGGGAAGAGCACCTCCAGCACATTCAATAGGTTCTCCCAACACTGCGCAACACAAGTTATTTGCCAATTTGGAGAAATTCACTTTTGGCATGACCTAGGTTCAGTATCTGGGATACATTATTGATGAACGGGGGGTGCATGTGGATCCAGCCGAGATCTAAGTCATTCAGGATTGGCCATCTCCAACCACTCTAACAGAGCTTTTCATCTTTCAAGGTCTTGCCAACTTCTACCACAAGTTCCTGTTGGGATTTTCTCATATCACTTGGCCCTTGAGTCAAGTCACCAAGAGAGGAGAAAAAGAAAATTTCTTTTGGTATGAGTCTCAACAAAAGGCATTCACAAAGTTGAAATATCGCCTCTGCTTGGCACCAGTGCTCGCATTACTAAACTTGCAACAACCATTTGAGGTCGAGACAGACGCCTCTGACTATGCTATTGGGGTAGTCCTTACTCAACACAGCCATCTAGTGGCATACCACAGTGAGACAATTTCAGACACAGTCCAGAATTATCCCACTTATGACAAAGAGATGTATTCCATTGTGCAGGCCTGCCGGCAATGGAAGCATTACATTTTGGGGAAGGAAACACTCATCCACACAGACGACTGACCCCTGCAGTTCATACAGACCCAAGGGAAATTGCAGAATGATCGCCATCAAAAGTGGTCCACATACCTGCAACAGTTCCATTTGAATATCAAGTATAAGAAGGACAACACAAATAATGTTGCAGATTTCCTCAGTCAACCACCGATCATGACGTTAACCACCGTGCTCAACTCTTGTGGGCACGATACTTCTGATTGGCCACTTCTCTACAAAAGTGACCCAGAATTCAGCCACACATAGCAGACACTCTTGGAGAATCAGCATGTTCCAGATTTTCACCTCCAGGATGCCTTGTTATGCCACCTAAGTCACCTTTGTGGTCCTTCAAGCAAGTGTGCCAAGAATATTTTGGAAGCACACTAGAGTCGGGTTGTTGGGCTTTTCGGGGTCGAGAAAATGGTGGCAGTACTTCAGAAGTATTTCTATTGGCCGAATCTTTGACAAGATGTCGGGAAGTACATCAGATCATGCACTTCCTGCGTCATTGCCAAATTGACCATCAAGAAGCAAGGCCTCTATACCCTACTACCTACCCCTAGTCGACCTTGGGAATCCATCTCCATGGATTAAATGTCTGGCCTTCCTTCTACTAAACATGGAAACGACTGTGTTTTTGTGGTCGTCAACAAGTTTTCGAAGATGGCCATTATGGTGGCCTGCAAGAAGAATATCACAGCAAAAGCCACTGCTAAAATTTTATTTGAACGAGTGTGGGTACAGTTTGGGATCCCACAATCTATCATTTCAGATCGGGACAACAGGTTCCTCAGTACATTTTGGTCCAGCGTCTAGGCGATGCTAGACACCAAACTCACTAAGTCCACAACCTTCCATCCTCAAACTGATGACCAGATAGAGGTTATGAACAAGATGATCGTACACATTCTACGCATGTACAACTCAAAGCATCCACGCACATGGGATTAGAGCCTTCCCTATGTTCAGCATAGCAGCAACCGGGATCTTGACAACTCGATTGGACACAACCCTTTTTATGTGGGCTTGGGATTCCAGCCACTATGTCCCATGGATGTGGCCATGCCATTTGCAGCTATTTGTTGGCCCCTAGTTTTGGTCTATTTTTGCTTGAGGAAACTTACTTATTCCTTATATTTTCCATCTATTTTTCATTATATCCATCCCATTTTGATATATTTCATGCATAATCAGGTATTTAATTTTAATTTTTCAATTTCTAAAGTTTTTTTTTTTATGAAAATTTGATTTCAAGTGCAAATTTTGACAGAATTAGAAATTCCCATAATATCTATGTGGATGACATGTTTGCAGGAAACTTGGGCTCAAGTTAGATGCATGGATGGAAAGCTTGGGAACTAGGATTGAACTAATTCCACTTGGTTCAGTTAAAACAAGCCTTATTAGGCCCGGTCAAGGCTGGTCAAACATGACTAGTCACTTAGAAAATCCCTAGGAAATAGGGCAGTTTTGTGATTTCATGGGATTGTCCATATTTCTCGGGATGGATTGAATGAATTCGACTTAGATAGATGAAATTAATGACAATAGAAGTCTATATTCACTGGTTTATAGAGAATATGACAACTAGGGTAGAGCTGAGATTTCAAATAAAAAACTGGAAGAAGGAAACAATAGAAAAGTTATATCGGGCAGTGCTCATAGGCTTCTTACAAAGATTTAATGGGCACAATGAGTAAATAACAAGAGAATTTGTGAACAATTATAATCAGGAGCAAACATGAGTAGGAAACATAATAATTCCAATGACTCAGAAATTCATTTCACAAGCATTGGATCTTCCAATGATAGGAGAAAATTATCATAAGGATTTGCATTTCAAGAAGAAGGCATGGAATTTCTTCCTGGAGAAAAATAGAAAGGGAACCTTTGAAAGAGACAAAGGTATACCCAGGGAGTGGTTCAATGAACCATGGGGAGAACTGGTTCTGGTTATTAAAAAATTCCTCACTTGTGATAGGGGATACAGTGTGGCACATCTGTATCATATTAGACTTCTTCAACACATTAAATGAGATGTCAAGATAAACCTACCATATTTCCTCTTTCGAAGCCTCCTAAAGATGATAGAATCAATCAAAGATGAAAACAAGCCAAAAGAAGCACAGATTTATTATCAAGTGTTAATCAAAATTTTGTAGAGTATCAAATAAAAACTTAGGGGTTGATTTGGAGAGAGTTTTTGAACCAAAACGAGTATGAGGAACAAGTCATGGAGGAGAAAAACAAAGTAGAGCAGGAAACTAGGGCCATTATGAGTTCACCTCTTTATCCCAGAACTAGATCAAAGAAGAAAACCAACACAGTCATGGTTGAAAAGGAAACATTCATTATGTCCACTCCTAGGAGGTTTAGGAAGAAGAGTCCAATTGAAACAAGTAGCAGAGACCAAGAAATACAAATTTTGGAAACATGTTCTACAGGGAAACAGGCATAGGATATTATTGAGGAAGAAGCTCTAGAGAAGGATTCCTATTATGATGATGTAGTAGAAACATCATTTATGAAAAACACATAGGAGCTTGAAAATGAATTACACTTGAGCAAAATTAGAGAATTAACAGACCAACTTGAAATAAACTAGATTTTGGAAAAGAATTTGAAAAAGGAAAACAAAGAAAGTAAAAAGAAGAATGAAAAGTTAGTTAAAGAAAATGAAAAATTAACAGTTGAAGAAATAGGAAAATTAAAGAGGAAGAATGATCTAATTTGCAGGCAGGCATTCAAATGGCTCAAGGAAAAGAACATGTGGAAAGGTAAATATGAAAAATAGAAGGTTAAGACTACTTTGTATAGAGAAGAACATCACACAGGGATGGACTATTTGTTAGAGGCAACACAACAAGAGGCATCAGGGTCCGGAACAATAGGGGTGAGAAGATCCAAAAGGAAGCAGCAAGCATGAGGACATGCTTGAAGATCAGTAGGGGAGATGTTGGCCCTCAGATTTGGTCTATTTTTGCTTGAGGAAACTTACTTAGTCCTTATATTTTCCATCTATTTTCCATTATATCCATCCCATTTTGATGTATTTCATGCATAATCAGGTATTTAATTTTAATTTTGCAATTTCTAAAGTTTTTATGAAATTTTGATTTCAAGTGCAAATTTTGACAGAATCAGAAATTCCCGTAATAGCTATGTGGATGACAGGTTTGCAGGACACTTGGGCTTGAGTTAGATGCATGGATGGAAAGCTTGGGAACTAGGACTGAACTAATTCCACTTGGTTTGGTCAAAACAAGCTTTATTAGGCCCGGTCAAGGCTGGTCAAACATGACTAGTCACCCAGAAAATCCCTAGGAAATAGGGCAGTTTTGTGATTTCATGGGATTGTCCATATTTCTTGGGATGGATTGAATGAATTCGACTTATATAGATGGATATGAATAGATATGATTGTTAGAGAGACTTTAGATTAGTTTGCTTCATAAACTTCTATTTAAGCCAAGACTTTGAAGGCTTATGGTGTGTAATTTTTGTATAACTTTATGCTGAGACATTTGGATTTTGGAGATTAATTTGAAGAACCTGTTCTACTTTCATTTTTCTATTCATTGATGTGGATGAGTGACTAAAGTTTCAACATTTTATAGCAATATCAAGTGTTCAAGGCAAGGGTGGAGGGCCCCCACTCCAAGCTAAGTACACTTCATTGTTAGATTAACTTAATTTTCACTAATTGGTTACTTTAGAATATGTTTACTTGCTTTGTTTCAGATTTTCTTATCAATTGATGTGTGATGATTTATGTTTTTTAATTTTAGTTTGTTTATCATTTTAGTAACACGGGACAACAAAGTGTTCAAGTTGAATTCTCCTTCTATTGAATTGATAGATCAACACTAGAATTCTTCTTTGTTACATGCAAGCAATTTTTCTTATGTACTTTCAGTTTTCCAATGATAGCATAATGATGAATGAATTGTGATGAAAAATGCCCAAAGATCTCTTAAGTTAAGAGTCTCCTTCATTGTTGATTTATGCATCTTAAGCTATTGTTAATTCATGATTTCTGATTTTTATTCATTAAGTGATAATTGAGAGAGAAGGACACAAATGGATCTCTTAAGTTAAGAGCCACTTCATCTTTCATACATTGCAAAAGTGAGTTAGAAATTGTTAATATAGGCTTATATTTGTAATATGTACTTCTTTAGTTCTTCAAAATTTATTTTCTAAGATTGGCTATACCTGATATCCATACATTGTGGACTTGCCTCCAAGTTTTACAAACCTGTATTGATAATGAATACTTGTGTTAATTTGTGTTAATAAATTAGCTCAACACTACTCACGCAGATTTGACTCATGCCCAGTCTGAAACAGATAAGGAAAACAACTTCATTGAGAACATCCAACATAATTGCGATCATGTCCACGACATTATGGAGAAATCAAATGCTAAGTTCAAGCAGCGACATGATCAACATCAGGTGCCACACAAGTTTAAGGTGGGCGACGAAGTCTGGTTGCATTTGCAAAAGGAACGCCTTATCAGAGCTTATCGGAAACTCATACCACTCCGATATGGTCCTTACACCATTACCAAGGTTGTGGGAGATAATGCATTTGAGCTCATCATTCCCCCATTCCTTGGCCTGCACCCAGTGTTCAATGTGGACCGCCTTCGGCCATACTTTCCACCATTACTAGACACATCCGACATTGCAGAGCAACTGACACCCATAGATTTAAATCCAGATTGCGTGGAATAAGTTGCAACTGATCGGATCATGGACACATAGATCAAGCACAATCGCTAGCAGAATATCCAACTGTATCGAATTGTCAATGCAGGTCAGCTCCTTCACCAGGGCAAGTGGCTCACCAGGGACCAAGTTCAGTAGAAATTTCCTCATCTCATGGAGGAACTCAATGCAATGGGGACCATTGCTTCCTAATGGGGGAGGAATGATCAAGGTGGATATTGGGGCCACTCGCCAAGTCCACTTGGACTCCCACCATTGTTTCTTTTAGCTTTTCAATTTCCTTAATTGTAGCATAGTTTACTATTTTTAGCAGTTTTTTGGGTCCTGAACTTCTGGAGCTGTTTTTAGGCCCTAAACAACGTTTTTTTTTTTTAAATTGGGAGCAATATGGGTCCATGGATTGATGTTTCTCTTCCAAAGTTGTAGTTCTCGAATAGATCTTTCTAACAAGATATTATGCGCTTCAAATAAAGATTGTATGCCAACGTTACGACCTCGGGAAGTTGATGTACCAATTTACCCAAACGGGGCCCACAGTTTGGCGTTTCATCTTCTAGGGTAGGTTTTTAGATGTTTAGGGTTTTCCATTATATCTCAAGAATAAATAGGCCTTCGAGCCTCACTGTAAGATAGTTCAGAGGCATGTAGCTGCCACATTTCTTCTTAGAGATAAGCTACGATCGCCCTAGCTGGTTTATTTCCATTTATGTTTGTAAGCATATTTCAATGTTTTATAGTAATGAAATGAAGTATTATTTCCGATGCATATATATATTTATGCCTATTTCTATATTTTATTGCATTCCTGTTTAAATTCGGATCAGAAATACCAAAGGAAAATGAGCTCTTATTAACATATGCAAATCCAACCAAGTTAGGGACTTCCACGTACCACCCGACCATAGATTGGGTCAAACCATTTCTCTCTTTCAGCCAATCACCCCTCGCCATATTCCAAGCATTAATGTGGGATCTGATGGAATAAATGAAGAACACCAAACTAGGGATTTAAGAGGCCAAACCACCTCCACCCCCAACCAATGACTCCGCCCCATCACTAACCATCACCATATCAGTCTCTACCCAAGTTGTCCAAGGCTCCATAATGTTTGTTCCAACCAAGGCTTCCAGGACTAGTAACTCGACCCACAACTAACACCATGCTCCAGAGCGTTTTTCCAACCAGGGCTTCCAGGACTAGTAAATCAACCCACCAAAGGCTCCAGAGAATTTGTCCAACCAAGGCTTCCAGGACTAGTAACTCAACCCAAGGTGTTATAGGGCTTCTAGAGCGTTTGTCCAACCAAGGCTCCAGGAACTTGTAACTCAACCCACAACCAAAGAAACATGAGCACTAACAACAAAGAAAAGATAAAACCCACAACACCATGGCTATCTAAGAAATGACAAGGCTAAGCAAAATCATTGTTTATCTAGGCATTCCTTCATGCCATTTAAAGATCATAACCAAGAAACCACATGCATGCCAAAACTAAAAAGGAAATCATACATGCAACTCGGTACTTGCATGCAAAACCCATTGTAGTTGTTGATCCCGTTGTCCCCTTGCACTTTCCTTCTCTTCCTTTTCCTTCTTGCTCCAAATCCCAAGTATGCCACACTCCTCCAAGAGTGCTGCAAGAAAACTCTATGTTGCAAACTTTAGACATGGCATGCCTTCTCATTATGCCCAATGAATCTAGTAAAAAATGAAGCCCAATGATTTGTTTCCAAAAGATCTAAATAGTCTTAGTGTACTATAGTAATATCAAACTATTTTGGTTCAATTCTAGACACCATTTTGGAAAAAAAAACACTATTCTTTCTTGATTATTCCTTCTAGAAAAACAAACTTTTTTCTGGAATTTTTCTAGCTCACTGTGTTTTTTCTCTCTCTATCTATTTAACAAGAAACAAAAAGGAATTTTATTTTTTAACTCCAGATTCCAAATTTGTGTTTCAGAATTTCATATGAAGGAATTTGTACTTATTAACCAAGATGAGGAGACTGTTTTTGTTGACCAATTGACCTAATTTCTATTTTCTGTGACTTTGAAAACTTGTTCTCAAATTTATCTGTGCTCAAAAAATTTGATTGTTGCTATTCTCAGTGTACAAGAGTACGAGCGAGAGAGAGAATAGAATGAGAGTGCCAAATACTGAACTGACAAAAAATGTGAAATGATCCTCAGAAGCCTTTTTATCATTGAGGCCTCTATTTTCTTCATTTTCCATTATTTTCCTTCAATTTCCTCCTCACATGCAACCTGTGAACCTTCACCTTCCTTTTCTCCCATTTTTCATTATTTTCATAAATAAAATGCCAATTAATGCTTCATGCCTTACCAAAGCCTTTTCCATTACCTTTTCCAATTTCCATAGCCATTTATTAATCGTTAGTGATCCACGTCACTATGTTTTTCCCAACATTCAGCTTAGAATACGTGTCCCATGACCTTGGCTATTATTTTACATTTACTAACTTTATTACATGGATTTTTGACAAGGGATGTTACAGAACCCTCCCCCTTGGGAGAGCATCATCCTCGGTGTTCAATGACACTTACAACCAATGAGACAGTTGAAAAGCAACCCAACATGACAAACATAGCAACATGACAACCATACTACTTATTGGAACTTTATAACACAACTCATGGCGATATTTACATTCATATACATACATCAAAACTTATTTGCCTTAACCGGCAAATAATGAAAGGTATATAGCCCACATCTGATCAACCATCTCCCATGTAGCTTCATCGGGCCCAAAGTGCTTCCACTGCACTTTAACCTACTCGATTTCTTGGTTTTGGAGCATGAGCTTATTTCTCTGAAAAATGCACTAAGGTTCCGACTGGAATTATCCTTTTGGCTCCATATACAAACCAATCATTCACATGATCAACATCTCTAACATACTTCTTAAACAATGACACTTGGAAAACATCATGGAATTTCACTATTGGAGGTAGTGCAAGTCAGTGGGCTATTGGCCCAATCCTCTCAAGAATCTTGAAAGGTCCACAATACCGAGGTGCCAACTTGGCACATGATCCAATCCTCAAGGAGCTCTTCTTCAACTTGATGTGCGAGTATACCTATTCCCCAACCTGAAACTCCTTAAACACTCTGTGTTGATCTGCATAACTCTTTTGTCTATCATGTGCTACCTTTAGATTTTGCTTGATAATCTACATTTCTTGTTCAATATTTTCCAACATGTCCGATCCAATCAACACCTTTCTCACTAGATCAATCCAAGTGATGGTAGTATTACAACTCTACCCATAGAGTGCCTCAAACGAACTTATCCTCAGAGACTTCTGATACCCATTATTGTAAGCGAACTCAACCAGTGGAAGATACTCTTGCCACTTTCACTATTGATGCATGACGTACATTCTCAACATGTACTCCAAAATCCTGCTAACCCTCTCTGTCTTCCCATCTATATGCAGATGATAACTTGTATTGAAGGTCAAATTTGTACCCAAACTTGCAAAAGATTCTTTCTAAAACCTAGAAGTGAACTTGGCATCCCTGTCTGACACAATATTCTTCGGAACACCATGTAACCTCACTACATATTTGATGAAAGACTATGCTACATCATTAGAAAAATAAGTAGAATTCACTAGAATGAAGTGTGATACCTTTGTCAACTTCTTAACTAGAAACATGATAGAATCAAGTTGTCTAGATGTCCTCAGGAAACATGTAATAAAGTCCATGGAAATGACCTGTAATAGCCCTGGTTAAAACCATGTAAAAATATATAATACCACAGTCATGGGACACGTATTCCAAGATGAATGGTGGGAAAAACATCCTAGTGGGTGTTCATTTCGATTATTATGGATAAGGTTATTGGCAAAGGCAATGGCAAAGGCTTTGGAAAGACAAAATGGCATTTTTGGCACATTTATTTATGAAAATAATGGAAATTATGAGAAAAGGAAGGTGGAAGGTCATAGGTTGCATGTGAGGAGAAAAATGAAGGAAAATAATGGAAATTGGAGAAAATAGAGGCCTCATTGATAAAAAAGCTTATGAGGATCAGCTGGCAAGATTTTTCTCAGGTTTGGTCTATTGGTAACATTTTGCCATTTTCGTTTTGGAGCTCTCTCATTATTCTCTCTCTCTCTATTACTCTTGGACACAAAGTTTTCTTGGAGCACTGTAGCATTAGATCAAGAAAGGAAAATAAGGCAAGAGGAAGGAAGGAGAAAGCAAGGAAGTGTAGGATCAAGCAGTTACAACGAGATTCTTTGCAGGTATCGATTTACATGTGTGACTTCCTTGCTAGATTTGGCATGCATGTGGTTCTTTGCAGTCATGGCAAGGGTTTTTCCAGTGTGACAACGTTTTCATCCTAGCCTTGCCATTTCTAGATATCCATGGTGTGATGGGGTTCTCATGTTTTGGTTGAGCTAGATTGCCGGATGGATTCAAAGATGAGTGAAATGGACCTTCGAAAGAAAGAACACATGGCCTTATGATCCCTGAGCTGGAATGTGGATTGCGGTAAATCCAATGGCCTAGTGACCCCTAAACCAGACTGTGGGTTGCGGTAAAGACGGGTATTGTGTGGATCAGAATGTGGACAGTAGTAAATCCTAAAGACTAGGAGACGGGAAAATTCCTCACGGTGTGGGTGGAGAAATCTTGTGGCATCCATGCTTGTTTTATGACCTAGTGATGCAGGATGGATTGTGGTAAAGCTTGATTCTATTGATGAGGGTGAGGTGGTGTAGCCTCGAGAAGCCCTAGTTGAGTTTGGTTTCAAGTCCCACATTCATGCTTGAAATATGGCACGACGGTGATTGGATGAAGTGAGATTTGGCTTAGCTAATCTATGGTAGGGTGGAACGTGGTAGTCCCATACCAGGTTGGTTTTGCATTCATTAATAAGAGATTCTTTCCTTGGTAGCTTATGTGTAAATTTACTGGTTTATATCTGGATTCTATGGATGATGTATCCTTGACATTTCAGTTTTTATTATGCTAATTATAAGCATGTATTATGACAATGATGATGTATGGCTCTCCTCATGTTTTGATTTGTAAATGAATGAAGAATGTATCTTTGACCTAATAGATGATAATGCAACTAATAATATAAGGGAAAAATGCTTATTAGTTATTCTCAGATAAGTATGAGATCCATATGTTCAGATCTGTTGTTTAAACGTATAGATTACATATTTGTGACATGTCTGAAGAAATGCCTGTCATGGCTAGTAGGGGTCCAACCAAGTCCTTGTTCAAATAATTACACTTGTATCATTATTTTGTTGTTATCTTTCAGTATTGAAGGTGTCATGGAGTTCTGGGCAGTGACCTGGGCTCTGGGCTTGAAAAAGTGGCACAAATCGCGAAGTAGCAGGCATAGCACTAAGGAGAAAAGTCCCTAGGCACATGCATACCCATGGTGTGGGAGCATCTGGAGCCTCCTAGATGCACCCTTGTCCATATCAAGGGAGCGTCTAGGGGTTTGATGTACTAAAAATTTAGTTGATCTTAAGGGTTGGTTACATGAGTGGTTGGGATGGCTCTTAGGAGTTCTATTATTGATGTGGAAGGCCTATGTGGTGTGTTTCCATCAATTCCACTTTCTCAAGGTGACTTAGTAGGTTGAATCCCATTATAGTGGCCTCTTGATCCAGATTTATGCAGGAATGCAATAAAGTACAAAAATAAACATAAATACAGAGATGCAACAGAAATAACATTTCCTTTGATTTATATCAAATAATGGAATATGCTTACAAACAATATGGAATGAGATTAGCTCGACGATGGTAACTTATCTCTGAGAAGAAATGTGGTGGCTACATGCCTCTAAACTATGTTATAATGAGGCTCAAGCGCCTTTTTATTATTGAACAATAAGAGCAAACCCTAAACAATCAAAACCCTAACCCGAGGAGATGTAACACCAAGAGTTTATGGGCCCCGTTGGGGTTAGTTAGACAGCCAACTTCCCTGGGTTGTGACTTGGTCATATTATCTCCATTTGATGCACATGATACCCCATTGGAAAGATCTCTCTGAGGATTACGACAAAGAAGATGATTTTATAAAAAAAACACTGGCGGTAGATGGTGAGTGCCAATATTGCAGCAAAAATGATGCAACTCTTGGGCTGCCAACTTTACTTTTATCAACCCGGTAGTTCGTAACAAACTTGGAAGCGTCGGTGATGTATGCAAAAGTACTAGTTCTCACTGCAGGTTGTCACTTGGTCAGCCGGCGCAAGATCACTAGGAGCTCAAGCCAACTTCTATAGATCTCAGAAGAAGCTCTATGTGTGATGAAAGAAAGAAAGATTACTCTACAAAAGCCATTCTAATTGCAGAAAGGAAAAAGAATGGAATGTAAAGCAAGACCTAGTAAACCCTAATTAACAAGCTAACTCTACTTTTTCCAAAAACACTATGAAGACCATGAAATCAATGCCATTACCTACTCAAGAAAGAAAACAACATCTAACCATGCTATTTCTGGAAGTAAATAAGCAAAAAACATTTTTTTGGATTTTTATGTGAATTTGACATGCATCTAATTTATTGTGTGTCAGTGTGGCAGTGAACAGGTGGTGTTAAAGGGTGGTTTTGGAGCATGGGAGGATGGACGATGGTGTGGATGGGTCCTAGGAGGTCTTAGGTGGCCTTCGGGAGGCTTTTCCCACACTCAGCCTTCAAAAGAGAGCCTATAGGAAAAACTAAAAGAGGAGACAGGGAAGCTATAGGAGGAAAATAGGGAAACTACAGGAGGCCTACAGGAGGAGGCTGAGAGCAATTTCTGCTATTTTGAGGGTGTGAGAGTGGGTGAAAAATGTGGATGAAGGTTGGGGTGAGGTAGGGCGCCCAAGCTCTACCATGAATCACCAGGAGAGAGAAAGATGATTGAGTTTGCTCAAGGAGAGAAGAAGTTCTATGAAAAATGCAGGAAACTATGGCAGAATTGAGGTGAGGTTTGGGAGACTTGTAGGGCATGGATCAGATGGAGGATGTGATTGTTGATAAGCTAGCCTATTGCTAGAAGAGATCTGCTGCAAAGGAACTGACAGTCAACCAAGAAGATCAAGCAACAAATGAAATGAGTGCATTTAGGAAAAACAGAGTTTTGCATTAAAATGGTCTAAACTATGATCTATGAAAGGAAATACTGAGAAATGCTGCAAGCAAGGAAAGCATGAAAAAGGACTATTGTAAATCAGGAAGTGTAGAAATTTCACCTGTAGAACAAACTGGTATATGCAATGTCCTAAAGCATAATACTTGTTCTACTTCTACAAAACATTAAGCGGAAGCATAATCGAATTCATGAGCAACATCAAGTAGAAACATGCATAACTGATCAAGAGAAATCAATCACACATAACACAGAATATATCACTAGGGAAAGCACCAGCATAAAACCCCAAGACTATATTATCAATCAAGTGGAAATCCTCTTCAACATACAAAAAGAATCAACTCAATAGCTATTTTGCTCTCTCTGTACTCTGATGATCTTCAATCAGAAGATGAAAATCATGGACTACCTAGACCTCAATATATAGGCCACAAGTCCTCCAATCTCCTATAATAGATCCTTCTCCATGCAAGGAATACTTACTATAAATATCCAAGCATCTGATAGTACACTGTCCCACATCTGATCTCAACTGGGTCTCTGACAAAATTGACATGCAACAGTTATCCATGAGTGAATTCTTAGTTATCTAAAATAATAGTTGTCACATGCATGCAAGCATTAACAAACGATATTTTATTACTTTAACAACTTGTTAAAATAATCTAACTTGACTTGACTAGTTAGAACTAAGTCAACTGATTCTCTCATTATAAAACTCATACTTATTCCCTCAATCAGTGGAAGAAATTAAGGATAAATTCCTCAATTAGTGGGACAACTCATGTGCATGCTCACAAAGACTTCAAATTCGAATTTCCTTAACTAATTAACTCAACTGAATTAATTAATTAATATTTCCAACTGTTGTTAAGACCAAAATTAATTTTACTTCCTATAGATAGACTAGGGACTGCTATAAATAGGAAGGGACCCAGAAATGCTATTTTTAGAACTTTCTATTTTTAGCAGTTTCACCTCTCACCCAATGTGGCCAGTGACCTCACTAGCCAAACTGCTATTTTTAGACATGCTATTTTTAGCAGGTCTATTTTTAGCACATTCTAAATTTAACATTTCTTGTTGCACATTTTTCGATAGGAAGTGAACATGATAAAGAAGATCTAAAGCAAAGCAAAACTAGACTATTAACCTACTAGAAAGCTGCAAACACTAGAAATCCTATGAATGAGGAAAATCTATGTTTTTGGGGTGGAAAGGGAGTCTTTGCCTCAAATCATGGTCCCAGAGGGAGGAAGAGAGGCCAAGGCACTATTGCTAGCCTTTTGAATCTTTTCTGATCGCTACTTAACCTACTATAGAAAGCACAAATGAAAACAAACTACTAAATCACCAAAAGCAACCTATTCTTAACCATAAAAGAAAAATACTTCTAACAAAAAATTAGTCTACAAACTGAAGTAAAGCATACAAATACAAGTAAAGAGAAGCTTGGTTGCTTGGGTTGGGCCCTAACCCAAGAGCTTCAGCCCTCTGAGGTAACTGAATGCTAGCTCAAAAAGGATTCCATCTTCACTATCAAAAAAATAACAAGATTACATGAAACTGTCACAAAATAATAAGCTCGAAATTTGAGTAGAGTTTACATAAGCAAAAATCCGACCCTAGTGAGGCCCTAGGCCTCTCTACTTATACATCTGAAGCTACCAACAACTTCCTTAAAATCAGGGAGGCTTGGCTCCCAAACCTCGAGATAACTATCAGTCGTCCTCCACTTACTCGACTGCCTTCTAGTGCATGATTCGGCTGCTTGTACTCCGAGCTGAATGAAGGGGAATTCGAAGTGAGGAGTAATAAATGAGGGGGATTCCATCCTATAGGTCCTCTCCTCTGTCTACTTTGAGTTATTGCTTCCATTTGACCACTAGATCCTTGACTTTGACCTCGAAATCAATCAATAATTTGCATTAAATACATGTTAGACCACATGGCATCATAACTAACTCAACTCACTCTATAAGCATAAATATAATCAGAAAATCATACAATAATCTAAGATAATGGTTGATTTGACTAGGTTAGGAGGTAAAATGAGCCCATATAATTACCCATTTATGAGGCTCATCATCACCCCCTACTGATGGTGTTTCTCATCGTCTGAGCAACTTAGTCAATCTCCTCATCTTTTATGGCCCTGGTGGCCTCCCTAGCATCCCAAGCTTCTGATGTGGTCTGCTCATGTTGGCCATAAAACCCTGGATTTCTGTCTATATCCTTCCACTGCTCCTCCTCTTCTTCTTCTCTTCTGCCTTCCAACATGCCTAATAGGAGTGGAGGACTTAGTTTGAGGCCAATCCAGTTGACCTTCAGGCTCTGCATGGAGCACTTGTACATTGGCACTCTTTTCAATGCCTCCTTCAGCCTCATGGGGGAATGGTATTCCCTGGTCTGTAAACTATGAGGTAAGGTGTTCCATCTTCTCATGCATGCATGCACAAAGTCATCCCCAATGGCCTTTGCATATCTTCAAAATGTGCAATGGCTTGTGCCTGATTGGTTAGATATTTAGGGGCAATCTGAGGGTCATGGGCAAGCAGGTTATGTGTGTTGATGAGTGCCATAGGATCTGATGACTCAGCCCTTATCATTAATGGCTCATTCTACTCTTTTATCATCAATATTTTCATTTCTGTTGCCTTCAATTCTTCATGGTTCATCCATGAGGCCATTGCCATTAATTATAGGTCCCCTAGCTTGGCATTGGGGTCCCACACATTCATGTCTATGAGGGCCATTGTTGAGCCCTGAACTTGCATCTTTCCTATACACTTTCCTAGACTCTTTCCATTTACCTGGATCTCCTAAGCTATCAACATCATTGCATATTAATCATAAAAGAGCATTTAAAGTTGTTTTTAACTATGTTTTGTGTCTGCTGTTTGAACTAGATTTTTGCTCATTGAGCTGCGGAATCCTGTCACTTTCTGCAGTTGCTTCAACTTTCTGCAGCTATTTTTGTTAAAGTCTACATTGCAGGTGTCATAAGGCAAATCGAGCCACATGGGCAAGTTGGAAATGACTTGGACATGGACCAAGTCCTATTGGCTCAGTCAGATTCATCAGGGGAAGCCATGGTCAACGGTGGTCAAGTGATGATCAAACAGAAGAGTCCTACAGCAACAGGACTCCGTTTCCAAGCATGTGAAAGATTTTCGTGGCCATTTCTAGATCTTTGGAGGCACACTGACACCTGTAGGCTGCCCACGATGTGAATCCAACAAGCCGTTTTCAATAGATTGCATAATCTCGGGAGCCATGATGCTAAATCCATGGACGCTATCGTTTACGTGTCCTCTGTCAGCATAGTTTACAAGAAAACAGTTATGTAACCTTTTGTTATAAATAACACATTTCTATACGCATAGGAGTTAGTCTTTGGAATATAATTTTGCTGTTAAAAAGCCCACTGTGCCGTGACACTAGTTTCATTTTTGTGACTACGTTTTGAAATATATGAGAAGACTCTGTTTCTACATGATTGCACGAGCGTAATTCTTGATTGATAGCTATTGCCCGAGGTTGTGTAGAGGGCCCCTGTACATGCTCAGGTTTTGTTCTTTTATTGCTATACAGATTTATGTAGTGTTTCTTTAATTCCGTTGCATATATTCCACAATTATTCACTTATGTATATTTCATGCTTCATTCTTGCTCATAATTTTACATGCTTTGTACATTACTGTTAACGCTGATCAGTGTGTGCATGTTCCAGATTGCAATAGGCCCGGGCATCTTCATACATTCCCTTTTGCAAAAACTAGTGACATGGAATCAGCCTTTCTGCTGACTTGCTTTTCTTAGCTTTTAATTCCAGTTCTGTTTTGTTTATTTCAGTCTTTTTCATTGGCTTTATTAGTTAGTTTAGAAATCAACTTACTCATATCATTGATGATTACCTTCGAAAGCCATAGCTGGACTAATTGGCGAGGGGTCAAACTATGAATTGATGTCATTTGGTTTTAGTTTTACTTTTCTGCAATTAGATATCAGATTACTCATGTTGTTGATGATTACCTCCGAAAGCCATAGCTGGACTAACTGGCGAGGGGTCAGACTATGAAGTGATGTGATTTGATTTTAGTTTTACTTTTCTACAATTAGATATTAGATTGCTCAAGTTGTTGATGATTACCTCCGAAAGCCATAGCTGGACTAACTGGCGAGGGGTTAGACTATGAATTGATGTAATTTGATTTTAGTTTCACTTTACTTGCAATTTTTGGATTTCTTTGAGTGCAGTAGCTTAATTCATTTCTTTTGTATTTAGATAGCAGTAGGGATAATGTTTTTATGATCAATAGTTCACTGTTTGTTTGATTAGAATAGTGACACATTTTCATTTTCTTTTAGGAATTAATTTCATCATTAGTATGTTCTAAGACCCTCTGAAGTGTGAAGTTTTGGAAATCATTATAAAGGACATAATTGCCTTGAAAATTTATATGCATACTTGTCTTTTAGAGTAATCTTAAAACTCAGGGATAGAATTTCCATTCACATTAGGAGATAAACGAAGATAAAAACCCCCCCAAAAAATAAAAAAAAAAATCAAAAACGACAAAAAGTAAGAAATAGGTTATCTTGCACATATAGTGCGCCACACTTCAACAGTTTACGACTCCCAGATTGATAATTAATATAGAAATTTAGGACACACTAAATTGACCAAACATTTTGGCACCGTTGCTGGGGAAGTGTAACTAGTTAGCTAATTTCTTAAAAAAAAAGAAAAAAAATCAAAGAAGGGAAACTTGATAACTTCTCGAAGTATGCTCTCCTCTTGCACCTAGTGTGATATGGAGGATCAGAAAAGAGAGTTATTGGTTCAATAATTTCTTGAGTATGCTCTCTTCTTGAACCTAGTGTGATATGGAAGATCAGAAAGAGAATTATTAGCCCTACTTGAAGAGAAAGATAAAAAATAAATAAAAAATGACATGCATAGAGCAAGAGATTCTAGGGGAAGGTTTATAGCTAGGGCCAAGAGTTCGATTTTCACAAATCCAACTACTTCAAGGCATAGACAAGATTCACCCCCATATACTCCCAGCCTTAGGATTCCTGGAATTCAAGGAGCAGCAACTGAATTTGAGGGTTCTCCCACACTATCTACTAAATCTGATCTAGGAGAAGAATCTTTCTTTACTTCTACAGGGGAACATATTGTAATCAAAGAAGTAGAATCACCCGAAGAAGAGAAGGAAGAAACTCTCTCTCATCCACCCTTGATAGAAGAACCAGAAGACTCTGAGGAAACTACCATGGCAGAGGAAGTAGTAAATGGATTTAGAGGTAGAGGTAGAGGAGGAGGAGGAAATAATGGAGGCAACAATGGTGGAGGTGGAGGAAATAATGGAGGAAATAGGGAAGGAGATAACTCATTTGGATTCCCTAAGTTGATGAGGAAACTTGTACAACAATGAAAAACATCTCACCATCTGTCCTCCCAAACTTTTATTGGTTTCGAAGTGAGGATCCTGAAACATTTCTATTTGAGTTTGAAGTCGTGTGCCGAACTTATGACTATATGGAAGACTCTCAAAAACTCAAATTGTTTCCTTCAACATTGAAGGGAGCTTCTTTGAAATGGTTCATGGGATTAGTCACTCAATCTATTAGGACTTGGAATGATATGAAACAAACATTTTTGGATAGATACCTGGACTATTGCATGCCCACAAACCATAAGGATGAGGTATTCAAAATGGTGCAAAAAGAAGATGAAAACTTGGAGGATTTACTTGAAAGATTTCAATACAACTTAAAAAGAGCAAAAATGAGTAACTTAGATGAGGATACCTTGAAAGCCCTTCTATTAAAATCCATTAGAGATGAATGGATAGATATTTTAAACATGATGGGGAAGGGAGATATTTCTCAACTTCCACTTCGTGACATAGTAGAACTATGTGTCCATCTCTCGAGGGGAAAACCTAAAACGGGGAAAAGGGCCTAGAGATCCTTCTCTTATTAGAGCAAACAAATCTGCAACTGGATCAGTAAGTAGGGCAGAGATTGGCAATATGCTTGATGAGTTCAAAACTGATATTCTAGGGAGCCTTAGTAAACAACTAGACACCCTTAAAATACAAAACAAGCAGAAAGCAGAAGTTGAAGCCTTGGCCATCTTTTGTCCAAAATGTAGGAAGAAACATGCTCTAAGGGAATTCCCCTTGGATGAAAAAGTTGTAGAAACATGTATGATTTGCTCGGAAAGCCATGAGACCAAGGAATGTCCTTCAATTCCTGGGCTCAAAGCTGTCTTTCAAGAAGATGCAAATTCAGTAGAGTCTCTCTGTTTTGTTTCAAGAAGACCTTGGTAGGGGCAACAGAATCAAGGGTTTAACAACCCTATGAACTTTCAACCCCCGACAAATTGGAATTCTTGGCAACAACCTTGGTCCCAACCTCAAAATCCATATCAATCATGGGCACAATGGATGCAAATTCCTTATGGGGGATTTGCTCAATTTTATCAACATCCTCCATCTTTTCAAAATCAACAAGCTCTACAACTTCCAAATCAAAACCCACAACTTTCATTACCATTTCCACAACAACAACAACTTCCTCAACAAAATTCCCAACTCTTGCTTCCATTCCAACAAAAGACAAATCAACTACCAGCCTAGCCATTGCCAAATCCTAACAATAAAAATCCTCAGAATGCTTACATGGTAGAAGGACAACAATTTCCTACCTATATGATTGTTCCTCTTAATGATGTACAACTCAGGTCTGGTAGAGTTCTATAAAAACCTTCTATAGGTGCTCAAAAGCAAAGTACTTCTGAGGAAGATTGTCTTAAAGTCAATAAAGGTTCTGAGGCATCTCTTCAAAATCCAAACACTCAAAAAGAAAAAGAAAAAGAGTCAATCCCCACAAATCCTATAGTTGAGCAACCTGCATCTTCATCCACACCTCCTTTCCCTGAAAGATTACAAATTGACAAAGGGGTGGAAAAACAAATCTTGTTGCCTGACTCATCTTCAGAATATGACCACACACAATTTCAGATAGATTCTAACATTGAGTATTTATCATCAAGACAAATGTCTCTTTACTCTATGGAAGAGTTTGGTAGTTCCACCATTGAGATGTTTCTAGGTAAAACATTGAATATCAATAAAAATTTGGAAAAGTCACAACAGGAAGAGCTAACCAAAATCTTGCAAAAACATTCTACCGCATTTGCATGGGAGTATACTGATATGAAGGTATTGACCCTAAGACTTGCATTCATCACATCTATATTGAGGAAAACAGTAGGCCAATCAGACAACCTCAGAGAAGGATGAATCCAAACCTTAGGGAGATAGTGAAAGAAGAGCTCCAAAAACTACTCAATGTAAACTTCATTTATCCAATTTCAGATAGCCGATGGGTTTCTCCTTTGGTTATAGTACCTAAAAAGAATGGTAAATGGAGGGTATGCATTGATTACAAGGAAACTACCTCCACATTTATTTCCTCGTGAAAGAAGAAAGATTATTCAGGAGAGTTCAAAATATTCATGGATTTCTAACGAATTGTTTATAACAGGGCCAGATCTTGTGATCAGAAGATGTGTTAGGGAAGATGAAATGTCTGATATCCTCAAAGCATGTCATGATGAACCATGTGGCGGACACTTTTCTGACAAAAGGATAGCCTATAAAATCCTCTCTTTAGGATATTATTGGCCATCCCTCTTCAAAGATGCAAAACAATATGTCAAAAGGTGTGATAGCTGCCAAAGTGTAGGGAAACCTACCCTTTTAAATGAAATGCCATTGCAACCACAGGTACTCATAGAACCCTTTGAAAAATGGGCTTTAGATTTCATTGGACCTATTAACCCACCATCTAAACAAAGAAAGTATATATTGGTATGTACTGATTATGTCACTAAATGGGTAGAAGCCAAAGCATTATTTTCTGCTACTGAGCATTCAATTATTAATTTTCTTTATGAGGATATTTTTACTCGCTTTAGTGTTCCAAGAGAAATTGTGACAGATCAGGGAGGTCAATTCACATCCAACCTGGTGGAGAAGCTGATGGAAGAATACAAAATCAAGAACAAAAAATCTAGTCCTTACCATCCGCAAGCAAACGGTCAAGTAGAGTCTATGAACAAAGTTCTTGAAGGAATCATTACCAAGACTGTTCATCTACACATAAGAGATTGGGCAGAAAGGCTTCCTGAAGCCTTATGGGCCTACAGAACTACATGGAGGAATACAACAGGACATTCTCCCTATGAACTTGTTTATGGGAAAGAAGTCCTGCTCCCCATTGAGTTCCAAGTTAAAACTTTCAAGATGGAAATTCAGTTGGGAATGGATCTATCAGAAGCCCAAAAGCATAGAATGGAGCAATTGAATGAACTAGATGAGATAAGACAAGAGGCAATCTTAAAAAATGATCTAGTTCAATATCAAAGAGCTAAGTGGCATGACAAATACATCAAAGAGAAAAAGTTTCAAGAAGGAGACTGGGCATTGCTATTTGATTCCAGGTTCAAAGATTTCAAAGGTAAATTTCAGACTCATTGGCTTGGGTCATATGAGATTGACAAAGTCTTTAGTAGTGGAGCGGTAAGAATCAAAACCGTTGATGAATATCAAACTCCTCTTATTGTGAATGGTCACCGATTAAAGATCTATCATAAGCCACTCTCAAAGGAGGAATTTTTCAAAATCTTTCAGGATAATTCTGCAATAAGGCTAGTGAAGAAGAATCCTTCTTCTCCACCAGCCTAGTCCTTGTTCTTTCTCTATTTCTATTAAAAAAAAAAAAAATGTATAAGCCTGAAAACAAATCACCGATTGGCAGTCTTATACAAAAAATACAGGACAAAAATCAGAACCTTCTGACGCCTTATATTTTCCAAAAAAAAAAAGGGATTCTCTCTCACTTCACAGTTTCATGTCACTTCACTTCATCTCACTCCACTTCACTCCATTTCACTTCATTTCATTTCATTCCGCCAATAAAAGTCTTTTCATGACCATTTTTCATTCACTCAGTCATCATTCATCCATCTCCATTCAGTCATATGTCACTGTATCAGTTTCCGCAGCTGCAAACTGATTCCACAGCTAGTTGTTGATTTTGCAGCTAGCACTCTGTTATTCAACAATGACAGTCAGATGTTAGCCAAATAATAAAAAGAACCAAATGAAGGTATGACAAAGGAAATATGTTGAAGATATGAAGCACCTAAAAGCATCAACAGGGAGCATCTAATCAAAGGATAATGGACGGAAGTGGCAAATATTCCAAGGTATGAGTAAGATTCATTTCAAATAGAAATTTATAACAAATTCTATATAGTTATGAAACCATGGCTCCATTATATGTAATGATTGGCATTGATGGCTTCCATAACCGTTCCACGATCTTTACATGATTCCTCCATGAACCTTGCATTAATTTTTAAACGACCTCATGATCAGCCTCCGGATTTAACTCGTGTTTGGCTGTATTTTGACACTCCACCTGTTAAACCCGGTAATTATGGGGACGTAATCGATTTGATCACAGCTCTTCCCCGCCGCACAAATCCGCATCCATTTTGAAAACATACTCTCGCCTATTCCGCAGCCTTCTATCTCAAAAGCCAAGTTCATTCTATTCCCATACTATTCTGTTTGTCATTTCTACCCTATTCACATAAGCCTCCTCTCCGCTCCATGAACGCATTCCCGCTACCTGTTATCTATTTTTTTTCCATCTATAATCACTGGTTTTTCTCCATAAACCTTGTCCATTCCCCGCTAACCCAGCCTTCTCACCTCTGTCAATCCATTACTCACGCAGACGTATTTTAAGGCAGGAGGAAGGAATGGGTATTTGTTGAGAGCAGAACCAGAAAGGCCCAAATTCATGGAGGGTATCCACAATTGAAAAGCACACTAAGGAAGGCACATTGGCTATGGTTCATTCAGAAATTCAGAGGTTACAATAAATAAATTACGAAGATGTTTGCGAGGTCTTTTAATGGCGTGGAAGTTGAGGTTGGAGACCTTAAATTTTCTGTCATAGAGGCATCTATAACAGCTGCAACGGAACTCCCACAGGAGGGAGAACGATGGTTCAAAAATAAAAGCTTTGACAAGAGGGCCTGGAGGGTTATCCTATGCAATCCAGGTATGGATATAACCATTTTCAAACGTGGAATCCCTATCTATGCTATAGAAGAAAAGTGGGCCAGTCTGTTGTTGATAATATAGAAGTTTATTACATGTGAAGGATGATTTGGGTCCATGTATATGTACCACACTCGGTTGCTGATGAATTTTCTAGAAAATAAAACTCTCAATTTGCCTTACTTTTTATTGAATAGCCTAAAAAAGATGTCCACAACTGTCCAAAATAATCTGGAGGACATAGAACCCCACCTGTACCATCACGGCCTTGTGAAAATTTTGATTGAAAAACAGTTGAAAGAAAAGAAGGACACCTGGGAACAATTTTTGGTTAGAAACTTCTTTCAAGATCCACCTGAAACACCAGAGAGCAGCTCAACAAGGAAGAGTAGGAGAAAGAAAACAAGTGTGAGAATTCAAGACACTCCTACTAACATAGCCAAAGAAATTAATCAAGAAGCAAAGAAAATTAAAGGGGAAAAGAAACATTGAGGCTGTCTATCAAACCCCATAAGCTTCCTCAGAAGAGGACCATCAAATACTGTCTAAAAGACTAGTTTATCTTCAGGAACAATCAGCTGCAGCAAAGAAGAAAGGGAAAGAACAACAGAGTGTGGAGAAAGAGGACACTAGCTCATAAAATTCAAGGAGAAGCTCCAGACTTAAAGGGAAATTGAGGACAGTACAAACTAAAGGGCCCCACTTCATTGAATTAGGAGGGGAAACACCAGAACAACCTTCAGAAATCTCTCCTGGCCGTAGCCCACACCATACTCCTATTTCTCAGCCAAATTTTGACATGAGTCCTTCTCGGCCAGATTTTGAGATCAGTCCTTCTCAACCGGATTTTGGGGTCAGCCCAAGAAAGACTACACCTGAGATAGACCCAAACCAGCAAGAAATGTATGATTATATCGGTTCGTTGGAGAAGACTGCCATAAATCCAGGCACTTCATCTACCTAGCCTAATGCAGCACAAGAAGCTCTAATCCAATCGCTAAAACAAGAGGTTTTTGAACTGGAGATCTTAAATAGACACATCAAAAGAGAAAATGAAACATTAAAGGAACAAAGCAGATTGGATAAGATCATTCACGACAACACCATGTTGCATCTTGGGCTGTGGCAGAAGAAGAATAGGAAGTTGAAGAAAAAGAGCAGGAGGTTGAGTAGAGCTCTTATCAACCTCAAATTCAGGTGCTTAATGAGAAAGCCTAGGATAATAGTGGTACCAAGAAAAAAGAGAAGAAGGCTGGATGTGCTAGCAGAGGTCTCAGAACACATGAACTGAAGGGAGGATGGTCAAAGTTTTGCTTTCATGGGGACATGCAACACCTTCACAGTGGGGGTATGTTGAGCCCTGAAACTACATATCTCCTACACAATTTCCTAGACTTTTTTCCCCTCACCTGGACCTCATAAGCTATCAAAAATCATTGCATATTGATTCTAAAAGAGCATTGAAATGGTTTTCTAACTATGTTTTTGTGTTTGTTGTTTGAATTAGATTTTGCTCATGAGCTATGGAATGCAACCACTTTTCGCAACCGATTCAACTTTCCGCAACTGTTTTTGTTAAGCTATAGGTTGTAGGTGTCCTCAGGCAAAACAAGGCACGTGGGCAAGTTAAGAATGACCTAGAAATGGATCAGGTCCTATTGGTTTAGCCGGATTCATTAAGGAAATCCGTGGTCAATAGTGGTCTAACGAAGGAGTCCTACGACAACCGGACTCTATTTTCAAACATGTGAAGGATTCGTGGCCGTTCCTAGATCCCTGGGGTCATGTTGACACCTGTACACTGCCCCACGATGTGAATCCAACGACCACTTTTGATAGATTGAATAATCTCGGCAACCAGTATGCTAAGCTTACGAATGTTTTCCTTTTACGTTTCCTCAGTTAAAGATATTTCATAGGAAAACAGTTATGAATTTTAGTCATAAATAATGCGTTTCCAAATGCATAGAGTTAGTCTTTGTTGATGTAATTTTGCTGTTAAGTTTATTGTGCCGTGACACTAGTCCCACTGTGGTAACGAGATGATTCTTCCTCCGTTTTGAAATATAACGAAGACTCTATTTCTATATGACTGCGTGAGCATAATTCTAGACTGATAGCCTGTTGACCAAGGCCATGCAGAGGGCCCCTGCACGCTGAGGTTTTGTTTTCCTTATTGTTGTAAAGTTTTTATGTAGTGTTTCCTTATTTCCATTGCACATATTTCATATTTATCCACCTGTGTATATTTCATTTGTTATGGTATTAACATTTCATTCTTGTACATGATTTTTCAAGATTTGTATATTGTTGCTAACACTGATCAGTGTGTGTTTTTCAGGTTAGAGTAGGCCCGGGCATTTTCATGCAATTTTTGCAATAACTAGTGACATGGGATTAGCCTCTCTGTTGACTTTGCTTTTCTTATTTTTTTTTAATTCCAGTTATGCTTTGATTTTAGTCATATTCACTTGCTTTGTTAGTTAGTTTAGATATCAATTGCTCATATCATTGACGTTATCTCCTAAAGCCATAGCTTAGACTACCTGGCGAGCTATCGGACTATGAATGATGTGATTTGATTTTAGTTTTACTTTTCTGCAATTAGATATCAACTTGCTCATATCATTGATGTTATCTCCTAAAGCCATAACTTAGACTACCTGACGAGCTATCAGACTATGAATGATGTGATTTGATTTTAGTTTTACTTTTCTGCAATTAGATATCAACTTGCTCATATCATTGACGTTATCTCCTAAAGCCATAGCTTAGACTACCTCACGAGCTATTGGACTATGAATGATGTGATTTGATTTTAGTTTACTTTTCTGCAGTTAGATATCAACTTGCTCATATCATTGACGTTATCTCCTAAAGCCATAGCTTAGACTACTTGGCGAGCTATCGGACTATGAATGAAGTGAATTGATTTTACTCTTATTAGTTTGATTTGTTGAGTGCAGATTTTCTTTCTGTACTTAGATAAGCAACAAAGATAATGGTTTCATGATCAGTAGTTCATTATTTGTTTGATTTGAATAGCAACACATTTTCATTCTTGTTCAAGTATTAATTTCATCACTAGTATGTTCTAAGACCCTCTAAAGTGTTAAGTTCTGGAAATCATTATAGAGGACATAATTGTCTTAAAATCTATATCCATACTTGCCTTCTAGAGTATTCTTAAAACTCAGGGATAGGATTTCCATTCACATTAGGAGATAAACGAAGATAAAAACCCCCAAAACAAAATAAAAATCGAAAACAACAAAAAGTAAGCAAGAGGTTGTCTTGCACATATAGTGCGCCACACTTCATTAGTTTACGACTCCCGGATTGATAATTAATGTAGCAATTTAGGACTTACTAAATTGACTAAACACTTGGTAGTCCAAAACGTTGGGTTCATAAAACTCTATAACAGGTCATTCCTCCATTGTCAAAAAAATGGGATACTACTGTAGAATTAGGGTAAGAGGTATAGTAGGACAATTGGTCTACTTTCACTTTTCTTCCTTTGTGAAGAAACATAATCATCCTAAAATATGATGAGACTACTGTTGCCATGGCATAAGTCCAGCTTCGACCAAGACAAAGGTTGTAATCAAGTTGAGCATCAACAACCTCAACGTCTATTGCAACTATTTTTCCCTCTAACTCGATTGGAAAATCATTTAAAAGTCCATATAGACGAAAACCTCTTCCATCGAAGGCTTTCAAAGTCGTGGAAGATTGATTGATTGTTGGAGAACCCAAGGCTTTCCAACAAGCAATGGACATAATACATGTCGATGCTCCTTCGTCAATCACTATTCGAAAAATTCATCGAGTTTTGACGTGAACTAGTATCTAAAAATCCAGTTGGTGTGGGAGACGCGGGACATGATTCTCGAGATTGAGAACAATCAAATGGGAGTCTTAAGGATCTACAACTCTTATGGCAGATAATAATAATTTCCTTTGCATTGGACAAGTTTTCAACACTTCAAGGGTAGACATAGCTGAAGGTTACATAGCTAGATCTTCGACGATGTTATAATTTTGGGCAGCCCTCACATGAGGATTAAAGGTTGACTTACGAAGCATACCCTTAGGAGGTAGCCGAATTACCATATGAGGATTTTGTTTCTCAATATGTAATGGTTCAGAAGAAGGATGAGTAGACGTGAAAGTTTGACCAGATGTGTTACGCAATAATTTGTCACCATCGGCCACCGTCCTTGTCGCGCCCCCACTGTCACACATTGGAGGACACATTTACAGACCTGTGACCAGTGACATAACTTGAAAACACTTGCATTGAGGCCTCCTGAGTATGAAGTTAAATAACCCTGAAGACACCTTCTGAAGATTAGCCTTGGAAAATGCCTTTTTCCCATTAGCGCGGGACCACAGTGTATTACCCCGCGCCAATGGCTCAGTCCTTACAAAGAGGGCGCGCCCATAAGTGCTCTGTCCCAGAGCACGGCCCGCGCCACACAAATTAGGCATGATTTTTGGCCAGCGCATGCTAGAATGCTTTTTCCCTTGCGACTCACTCAGTTCCCTGAAGGAAAAAGCCCACAAAAGCATCCGGGTTTCGGCTTTTCTATCCAAGGCAACAGCTATTATGAGACATTACCAAAACTCAAAACGTGTCTACATACGATGAATATCTCTTCTCCCTTCACCTATAAAAGCCCGTCCCCCCATAATGAACGGGCTAGTTCAGAGTTTTTGGAAGCTAAAGCAAAAGAGCAAACAAGCTAGTGTGAGAGAGATAGTTTTTGAGCTGAAAGTTGAAAGTAAGGTTATGCTGCCGGATTGTTGAGAGAGGAAGTGATTTTGCGGGACGTGTCGGACTGACTGCCCACCCAGCTAGAAGAGTTTTACAGTGTCAAGCCTTAAGTGGTTGTAATCTCTTCTTTCATTACTTTTAATGCAAAGCGACTGTCATTATGGTTTCATTTATGTGTTACATCAGTGATATGTGAATTGTATCTTGCTTGACTGGTACATAGCTATATGTTTTTGGATTTTATGCTTGTTGTGGTTTATTCTTCACTTGTGCAGGTATCTATGTGCGAATAGCGACCGGCCGGAGATAGAGGATAGGAGCGACACTTTCCCCACAACAAACAAG
>APFE031512566.1:0-19343 GCA_000404065.3 Pinus taeda | reverse complement strand
TCAAGTGATTACATCATTCGCAAAAAGTTCCACCCGAAAAACCACTCACAACTGGCCAAAACTGGACCATACTAACTACTCCACTATTAAGTTGCGATGCATACTAACTGCTACACTAGCCAGGTGCAATGCATAATGAAGATACCTTATGTAGGGTGCGATGAGCAAGGATGGACAAATGTCTGGGACAGTTCTCTAGGTGGATGCTCATGGAATCTTCTAGAAACTTCTCCTATGACACTTGCCTCTCTGAATTCACTCAGTGTTGAGCAAGAGATCCAAGAAATCTCCAAGTGGAACCAAGAACTACAAGTGGAATGACACTAATCAAAAACCCAGAGATGAATCACACCCTTGTAGACATTTATAAATGGATCCCTCATCTGAGAGATCTAGAGGCTAGAATTTTGTAATTTGTAAGGAAGTGTTGATAGTTTGTATTTGAGAAAGAGGCATTATATTGTTGGGAAATCTTGCTTTTCATGAGGTGAAGAGGGCTTTGATGCTAGGAGGATGATACTGGATCAGACAGCTGGGTTGTAATTCTCCCTTCTATTTTAATAAATTTCTTTGAGTTTTCCTCCATACAATCATGTATTTGTGAATCTTGTTATTTTTGAATGCAATTGTATGTTCAATGTATTTCTAATTCTGCATTATTTATGATAATAAATATCGAGATGCTTTGATGGTGTTTTGTTACTTTGTTTCTACAGGTATTCTCTAAGTGGGACAAGTAGGAGAGGAGTTGCAAGCTCTATCAAGGGGGAGAGAAATCAAGCAAGGAGTCAAGCGGAAGATCCAGGTTGGTTCCTTTGCTTCTCTCTTATCTATCATACATAGAGGAAATCACAAATTGCTTTGATTGTTTGTTTCTAAGATAGCTGCCAATATTAGTGGGACTAGTAGATCGAAAAGACACTAGTTTTCCCGAAAACACTTAGGCACTTAGAGCATTGAATGCCGAGGGATTGGTTTCCTAATGAAATTATTATCCTTTAACTGTAAAGGGTTGGTAGTGCCCTCTAAACACTTGTGCCTAAGAGACTAATTAAGGTCAAGGGGCTAGGTATTATTTTTCTATAGGAACATTAGGTTTTGATATGTGAAAAAAAATGTTTGAATACATGTTGGGAGTTTGGAGTTTTTTAGCCTCTAATGCTCGAGGTTGCTCAATAGTTGGGATTTCCACAAAGTTCAAGTTCAAAATTCTTGAAGTATTAGTTCTACGTAGGGGCTTGAAATTTTTTCCTCAAAGCTAGGGGCTCCACTCTTTTACATTAAATTCTATGGACCTTGTCATGGTCGTGTGGATTTTTGTAACAATGTATTTGAGTTGAAGGTGACGGTTGTTGAGAAATTGATTATTGGATTTAGTTTTCTCTTTGGGTGTTACCGAGTCATGGGAACCCATAGCTAGAGATGATAACCTCTTAGATTTATTTTTTAGCAAGCTTGTGGCAAAAAAATTCTTAAAGTAGAGCCTATAAAGCTAAAGACTTCCTGGAGAAACCAACATATTGGGGAAGACTGAATTGCTAAAAGGATTGACATATTTTTAGTGGCAGAACCGATGGTGGAACAATTTAGTAATATTCAAGAGGGCTTGGCTCTAGGGAGAATTTGATCACTCCCCCATTTAAATGGAACTAAAAATTTTTGGCCTTGAGCCTTGTTACCCTTTTAAACTGAATTCTTCATTGATTAAATATGAAGAGTTTTTCAACATATTCAAGGAAGGTTGGATCTAAACAATGGTTCGTCGACTTCCTAGCATCTTGAAGAGAAACATAAATGAGTCAAGCAACTAGTTGTGGATTTGGAAAATCAGAAGCATAGTAGTAAGGAACATGTACTTGTTAGTATTTAAAGTGTGATTTATATAATTTCATACTCTTGAGAAGGGGGTTTTTTGAATACAGATTATAGAGAATCCCTTATTTATTTGATTTCCCGTGGGAAGGTCATCCTCAATGCTCAAGAGGCAACATGGAGATTGAAAACCAGAACCATTTGGCTAGAAAGTGGGGATGAGAACACAAATTTTTTTCAAGCTTTCACTAAAGGTAGGAAGTTATGCAATACAATTTGGAGTCTTCAAGATGAGGATGGTAGGGAGATTTCAAATTTTCAAGGCCTTGCTTCCTTAGGTTCTACACACTTTCAAAATCTTTTTAAGGAGCCTAATAGGGCTAGTATTTTTGAAGTGATTAGGGTTGCTATTATAGGGAAATCTAGTGTCTATGCAGAGCTGCTAGTCCCACTAAGATGGGTAACTATCTATTGAAGCCTCGAATATCGAGTCAGCAACAAGGGGGATACCTGCCCAGTCTGGACCTTGGTTGGTAGCTCCTTTTCTGTTTGGTATAGCGGGTCCGACTGGGGATAATGGGACCAATTTCCCAATTTGTGTGTGTGTGTAAGATTGATTGATGTTCCTGGCTTTAAAAGATTCTAATTGCGATGATCTACTTCTAATTCTAATCTAATGACATTTAATTGTCTTCTAAAAAAAAAGCAACAACATGTAAATCTATACTAACCCTGGCTATGATTCTTCTATTATGCGATCTAAAATGATTTCAAATAACAATTGGTAATAAAGATCATTCAACTGTTATAAGAAAAGAATTCAATATAAATGAACTAATTCGCATAAAAAGTTAAACGAAATAGTTGTGAAAAACATATCACATAATAATATGTTCATATATCAAGCATAAATAAATAGCTATCACCGTACAAAAGTGCCAAATGATAACTAAGGCATTCAAGCATTAACATATAAATAGTTGAATTTAAATATCACTTTAACATAGGAAATAGAAACTATTAAGAGATAAAAGTACCATTTATAACTAGTTCTACTCATGAGCTTCAAGTGATAACGATTTATCTCTTCTCAATCCAACATCAACTAAGAGTACAGAAGTGCAACATCAGTAGTAGATATCAGATGCAAAAACCAATAAATCATGTTCCATGCATTCACCAAAACCTCCTCGGAGGGTGCAAAAGTGCATGTTCTAAGGACAATTTTTTGATAAATTTCTGGACCCTTCTCTAAATGCATGAGAAGGGTTTAAATACTACTAACTACTCCTAAAAATAACTTATTTACAAAAATTTAGGATATGGTTTAAATAACCGTCCTTTTTCTAGGCAAAATAAAATAAAATTATTTCTAAAATTAAATCTAAAACTAACTCTTTCTTTATTTTCTCCTTTATATCGCAAGCATTCAACATTTGCTTAAGCAAAGTCGGTTGGCCGACTTCAGCCTTTAATTGTTCTGTGAAAATAGAATCTGCTAGAGCTGGGGCCATCTTTTCAGTAGAATTGATGATAGTTTTGAGTGTCATACACTGGCTGTGTGTTTTTACTAAATAAGCCCAGTAAGATTCCCAATTCAACTTAGTTAATCTTCTAATTGATTCTACCCTTTCTTGAGCCTTCCGTCTCCAGTCCGATTGTAGCTGTTGTACTTTTGGCAGATATCCTGGAGTGGTTTCGGAGACTAAATTTGTTCTATGCAAATTCTCATTTATGCAATCAATAAGGCTATTTTCCGATGTAGCTGCTTCCTCTGTTGCTTGCTCAGCCTCCTTGATCTGTGTATCCCATTTATCAAAGAGAATTTATTTATGTTTGTCATTTATTATTGGTGTGCCTACTCTTTTTCCTTCCTTTGTTTCCTGCCAAGCCAAGTATTCAGTAACTCGTCTATCAGCTAAATCATAATCATGTCACAAATCTACGACTTGATTAGTGATTGTATCACTTATTGCGCAATACGAGTTCCATTGCGATACTCTTTGGCTTAGTGCTTCTTGTTGCTGTAGTAATTGCTCATTTAGGGAAATGGATTCCATGATGAATTTTGTAAGGTTGGGATCATCCTTGTGCATTTCTCGTATATCCTGTAATTGCTTGTCTTTCTCTACCAAATTGTTCTGATAGCATATCTGCATCTGCTGGAATTCCTGTTGGAGTCTTTCAAGCTGTCTCTGCGCTTCGTTATTAGCATTGTATTATTGCAGCTGTTGCTGCAAAACTTGTATTAAGTCTTCTTTTTCTTTTAGTAGTTGTTGTACTTCAGATGCTTTATCAATAGTTGCAGATGTGTAAGCTCCTGCAATTTGGGATAATTTGGTGAGATTCTCAGTTGGATCAGTAGTAGGATCTTGCCACAAGACATCCAATTTCTCTATGCATGAGAGAACGCGTTATCTAATTTTCTCTTCTTTCTTTGTTTTCTTACAACTACCTTATGTTGTGGACTATAAAATATATCAAGAGGAGGAATCTCCTCTATCTTGAGTACAAGTTCAGAGGATGGGCTAATAGGGATGTGTTCCATGTCTGAGATATCGTCGATTGCTCCTCTGACCATTTCTTCTATTTCCTGTATATTACCTTCAGGTGTCTTTACACTTTGGCCTTCAAAGTTGATCATATCATTGAAGTTCTTCCATTCTTTGTCTAGTTTTGTTCTATCTGATGGTGCCTGACCGATAAGAATGGGAGGATCTTCTTGTGGAGAAGTTAACACCTGTTGTTGTTCAGGCTCTTTTGATTGGGTAGTATCCCTTACTGACCCTTCACTTTTGCCATGGTCACTTTCAAACTTTTTAGAGTGTTCTGATATTTCTTTCTTGGATTTGGATTTAGATTTACTTGTATCAGAACTTTCACTGAGGCTAATGCTTGGAGTCGGTTCCCTTGCGGGTTCTAGGCTTAGTTTTTCTAAAGGGATATTGGCTAGCCTTCTTTCCCTGTATGTCTTGAATCTCTGAAACCCTGTTGGAGAGAAACACGTTTGAGCCGTATTTAGAATTTCTTCAAGCATGCTTTTCTGTTGAAACACATCATCAAAAGGATCCGCTTCTTTGATGAACACTTTTATTTTAACCGTGGTAGTGAAATTCTTAGCTACATCATGAGGGTCAAACGGTCTTGCTATGAATTTGAATAATTGCAGACAGGTTATATTGTTCACTTCTTTGAAAGCGTGACCTATATCAAACAATGAGAAGGCCCCACAGGCTACAGGAAATTGTGGCCATATAGCTTTCTTCGTGTCCTTTAAATCCTTAGTCAAACCTCCCTCTCCGCAGGTTTGATAAGCAATTTCCCTTGCCAAGAGTTTATCGGGGACATACAAAGGTAAGATGTGAGGGGAAGTGCCACTTCTGAAGACTCTAACATATGTAAATAATGCCTCTCCAAACCATTTTGCAACTGTTTGTATGTCTGCTTCTGCTTTCAGAGAGCATCTTGGAGCATCTTTGTCGTACAATGTCTTGTAGAGGGGTAACATGACTCCATGACAAATTTTGTACAAAAATGGGGGGAATTTAGAATCTCACAACTCTTTATGATAAACATGAACGGGTAGAGGGTCTTGAGTTGTCCATTTCCATCCCATTACAGGAAATTTTGAAACATAGTAAATTGCATCCATCACATATGCCGATAAATAAAATGGGGGATAAATTCTTTGGGAAGTAGTTCTTTTAGACCGGTAATTTACAATGGCAGTAGCTAAGTTATCTGACAGTATTCTAGACCAATCCAAAATAATAGAATTAATGGCAGCATCCAACAATGGCAGCCGATCGGATGAAAATTTGTTAATATCTAGCCTCCCATAAAGCCTACAGATCATAGCAGCAGCAAAGCAATATGGGCAAGTGAGGGAACCAGTACTATACATACCATGTTTATCCTTTTTCAGCGGTTCATCCCTCCTTGAACAGTCTTTAGTAGATTTTGTCAGGTCTTCATTTTCTTTGGAAAACTTCTCCATGAACTGTTTGTTGTAAATCGCCTAAGGTTCTAGCAAATGATACATAAGTTTCAAATCTTGTTGAGCAAATGAGCCGATAAGTCCTTGGCCTTGAGTTTTAAACTGTCTGTTTTTAATATTAGCGCTATCCAGTACCCACCTAATCATGTTCGTGTAGGGGAGAATTTTGGGTCTTGCTGCTATCCAATGCAGGAATAAACAAGCTAAGTCTGCAACTGATGCGTCAGACGACCTTGTTGAGCCTGCAGTAGCCATAAATCTCGTTACCTTAGGATCCTCTTCTTCAAGTAGATTATACATGCCTTCCCAGGTGGAAATACCCGCTTCTCTGTTGCATGCGGTGTCTGTGTAAAAGGGTGTCATTTCTTTATCTTCAGACATTAGAGCCTTACCTTTCTTCCCCATATCTTCCTGTTTCCTGCTTTGTATAGCTTTTCGTTCTTCGTTCCTGCAGTTTACAGGTGAGGTGAGAGTAATGATAAGAACAGTGACGGGAAAGTTTTAAATGCTGAAGACATGAAAAAGTATACCACCTTACGTGAAATGGCTCTTCGATAAACACAAAAGAATATTTCATTAACAATTGGAAACTACCTTATTAATGAGCATTAATGGACATAACTAGTTCATTTTATGGAAAAAGCTTTTTCTTGAATACTGAGCCCGAAATATCTGCGATGAAATGATTTTGCGAGATGCTTTGCAATATCGCAGATCGCTACATCGCATAATCGCAGATCGCAATATCACAATTTTTTCTGTTGTCCTATTGTAAGATCGCTTTGCCGCTCTATCACAATGTTGCGATATCGCATGGTCACAATTTCGCATGTCACATTATTTGTAAGATATGGACATTTTGTGTTAAGTAGTTTCTTGCGAGGCACGATCTTGCGATATGCGCTAATACATATTGGAATTTTCTGCGGTTTTTATTATAAGTGTGCTTCTAAGACCTGCAATGTGATATATGTTTATCTTTGTGTAATGTCGCATCGCATTCTTGCGATTTCAGAGTTTAGCTTGTAAGTAGGCATACTATTTATCCTTTCTGCGATGCGATATCTTTTAAGGAGTAATTTAATCTTCCTTCATCACAAAACTTAAGTTTTTAAGATTTCGCAAGGGTCTTTTCTTAAGTTCATGATGGTAAGTTTTATTGACAAGGAAATACAATAACTAATTGAGTTTTTTGAATTTTTAGCTAAGGGTCCCCACTTATTTAGTATTACTGATAACACTAAATAAAAAGGGGGGGTTGTTGGTGGCCACAACAATTGGTGATTCACTTGGAAGAACCAATTATCTCTGTCATTCTTTTGAATTTTCTAAACTTCCAAAACAGAAAATTTTCCGGAAAATTAAACTTTATTATAGAAAGATAAAGTACATTATGTTCTAACCTATCAATGATATTTTGTTTCAACTATTTTCAACTCTGATTATTTGCTTCCTCAATCGATTCCTTGTATGTACATCAACCATTACTTGGTTTATAAAGATAAAACAAAGTCTTCCCTGTAAACCAGTTTTAAATATGCTCATTTGTCCTAGGTAGAGCCTCTGTTGCCAGCAGGCATTCATAGCCTTGACAGGGTTACCTGTTACCCAGCAATGATCCTGAATCCTACTTAAAGAGACCTACAACTCTGAAAGAAGAATCCACATCTACACTTATTACTTTGATTTTTCTTTTATTCTTAAAGAACAATGTCTTGGTTTGAAAGCTAATTTATGACACAATTATTCACTTGATTTTTTAACTTCATTGAACAAGCTGGCTCGTGATGAGAACCCTTGCCTCTTGATTGCAATAATCTTAAGTCATTGCCCTGTTATGGTATGCAGTATTGGAAAAGTCAGTAAGTTATAATATCTGTGATTATGATAAGCCGACTCATGATGAGACCTCTCACTCTTTAAGATAAAGTGTATCCTTGGATTGTTCCTCTGAAAGTTACGATTTCCTTAGTAGGGAGGAAGTCATTGTTTCCTTAAGATAGCTCTGGACGACAATAGTAGAGTTTTTTGGAAGGAGCTGTTCTACAGAGAATCTTTATTTTTTTATTGATACCTTTTTTTTTTGTAAGTCAGATATGTATATTATAGAACAAAATATTTACAAAAATTCTGCTGAGGCAGAAAGAAACCTTAGATGGACCATTGAAACCTCGCTGTCAACCAGCCCTGGGCTTCCAAAACTGAGCTGCACACCACGCAGGGTGGCTTGCTCTTGAAATATTAAAAGATCACCACGACACTGTCAAAACTGGGACAGAGACAGAGTAACATATCTACTTTGCATAGGGCCGAAGCCATAACAGAAAACACAGTAAAGAGATAGTAGCAAGATTAACTGGCGTAGAACCGTAACAGAAGAAACAGGATAGAGAAAGACAGGAAACTAGGGAAACCCGCCAGAGCACGGAAAGCCTCCAATCCGACTGGCTGTGTCTAAGCCCACGTCCAAAACATGCTTGTCTACTTTGGCCTGCACTTCTTGCATGGAGTGGAAATCATGAGCTTCCTTCATCCTTTGATCCTGCAGAAGGGGATCCGGGCTCAGAGTTTGCCGAAGAAGCCTAATGAGCAAAGTTAATTTCTTGTTGACAATCTTCACCCCCTCCTGCACTGTGGTGATTCTGCGGTCTAGCGACTCATGGATTTCTTGAGGATTTGTTGACTGATTCTCCGAAGCGAGGTTCCCCTTCCCAGAACGCTGCTTCCCTTCTTCCTTTGCATCCAAGGCTTTCGCTAGGAGAGCTTTGATTCTCCAGCTCTCTGCCTTAGTTCGAACAAATTGAGTGGCTCTTTTGGCGGGCGTACCCGGGTCAGTCAACCAATCAACCTCCTCCGTAATGAATCCTCCCTGTCGCTGTGCTTCTTCTTGTTTCACTGAAGCTTCCATCTCCACGATCTTGCGTTTGCCCCTTGCTGTTGCTCTTGTCTCATACATGTTCTGCGCGGTGCGTAATTCGCGGTTGGCTGCCGCGCATCTGTAGCTCCCCGCATCCATCCTATTCCCTCTGAACTTCTCACTGTGAACACTTCTACTAACATACTGGTTATGGTCGCTTGCAGAGCTTTGGAACGAGGTGGAAGAAACCAAGCCATGAATCCCCGTTAAATAGCTTTTTTCCATGGATTTTTCCAGAAAGCGCTCTCCCCTCCGATCCAAAGTGGTAGTACTTTCGTTATTAATGCAGAGGATGTTCGCACACCTCCCAAATCCTTTCCTTGCACTAGCATAAATATTGCTGATTGCCTTCCTATCAAGGTTGAGGCAGCTGTCCTTTCTCCCCAAACAGTCTCTACAGATTCTCTCGTGGCATGAACCAAGTTGATGGTTCCCATGTCTGGCTCTCTCTTGCCATAATGACCACCGCCGCAACTGTCCAGTCGTCCAGATCCTGTTATAATAACCCAAGTTGTTACCCAAAGCTTCATTTTTACGGTACCAGACAAAGAGACCGTTGCCGGTCAAGCCCGGTCGGTTCCATTTAGGTCTTGCTGTGCTAGCTGTGCACATCACGTCTTTAGGTTTGGGCAGTCCACCTCCTCCCAACAGCTGTCCCATCCCCTGTCCCAACTGTCCACGCCACAATTTGCCAGGTAGTCTGCCACCCCGTTTGCCTGACGTCTTACCGCATGAAAAACAAGACCTTTCATACGAGCCATGAGTTCAGCAATATTTTCCGTGACTTTGGCGAGCCGCCGGTGTTTTGTGGCTTTGTTTGCCTTAGTGCCTCACTGCATTTTCTGAGCTGTAGAAATGACCAGTGATGAATCCCCTTCCAAAATTATATTACAGAGGCACAGGGATTTTACAATTCTCAGACCATGCTCTAGAGCTACGAACTCCATTTCATTATTTGTGCTTTCCCCAAGCGCTCTGTGATATATGTGGATAATTTCTCCATGCTGGTTGCATAGTGCACCTCCAATTCCTGCCATGCCGGGGTTGCCTCTCGAGGCCCCGTCAAAATTCAACTTCAAACCTCCTTCCGGTGGACGCTGCCATTTATCAACCTGTGAGGATGGTTGCGTTCTGTGTCTCGAGGCTGTGATGTTGCTGGTGACTTCCAGACGAAAGCATTTCAAAATATGTAAGTCTTGTGCTGACGGTTTCTCGTTACCTTCCTCTCTGCATTTCGTTTGGATTAATTGTTGAAAGTTAGTTATTATATTGTCTTTAGAGAAACCTATGTTCCTGTGTTCATCTTGGAAAATTCTGCGGTTACGTTCCTTCCAAATAGACCATAGTAAAAACCCTGGTACAGATTTCCATATGCTATTGACTCTTTGTATGTTGGAGAAGTATTTTTTCCAATTCAGTATAGTACTATGAATGGAATCTCTGTTACGATCAGAACTACTAAGAATTCCTTCCATCCAACTCCATAACTGATTTGCCCATTCACAAGTATTGAAAAGGTGGTTCAGAGCTTCCTCCTCTGCGAGGCACATAGGGCATCTTGAGGGCCCCCTGAAACCTTTCTTGCACAAGTTTTCCCAAGTTAAAGTCTTGTTTCTCATTAGAAGCCAGAGGAAGGTTCTGATTTTCGGCCATAGTAGGTTGTCCCAAACTTTGCTGCACCATGGCACGGCCTCTACCTGTTCTTCCTTTTCTATTATGTTCCTGGCTTCTTTTAATGAGAAATTGCCATTACCTTTTAAACCCCATCTTAGCTTATCATCCTCTTCAGTTTTCCGAATCTTTATTTTTAGGATTCGCTCACTGAATTGCTGAGAAATTTCGTTGTTCTCCTCTGTGTTCCCAGGATTTAAATTTATCCATTCCCTCCAATTTGGATCCCTGCTGTTTTGAGTCCAATACTGATTGATTTTGTATCTTCCCTCATTTTGACTCATTCGCTTGATGGTTGATAGCTCTGGTATGTCCAGTTTGGGGAACTGCTACCAAGCATCTTCCCAGAACATGGCCAACCTGCCATTTGTTATTGATACCTTTTATTACACTGATATAAAATAATTTTTCGCTAAAGGTTGTTTTCAACAAATTTTATGAAGTTGAAACTAGTATCATATCTAGGCTAGATCCAAGGATACACTTTATCATATTTGGCCCTTTAACTGTATCTTTCTACAATAAAGATCAATTTTCCAAAAGATTTACTATTTATACAAGCGAAAGATCAAAATTTGAAAGAGAATTGGTATCTTTTTTGTAAATTCCTAATGTAACCATTTACAACTGGTTTTATTATGGAAGAAATATTTAAGGAAGAATTAGAAATTTTCTGATGAGAAGTAAATATTTCCTTGCACATATATATGATATGAAAAGGATTAATTGTTGTCTTATTTTTAATCTATAGAACTATTAAAAATAAATTATCTACATAAACAAACAAACTAAATTAATTCTACTCCTATTCTAACTATGTACATGAAAATGACTAGATATAGTCATATTTCCAGTGTAACCATTCTTTCACTTTCATTCCTGCATATATATACAATTCAAATGTTAGTAATAAGAATAAAAATCTTATTGAATTAAGAACATTAAATCTAACATCAAAATGTACAACTATTGTTAGAAGTTTCTTTAAATCTCTTTTTTATGAAATTTTCTTTCCAATTGAATACCAATTGGATCATAGAAATCTGGATGGATCTCTGCTAAGGATTGAGAAATGTTTAGATGAAGAGATGACAGGCCATATTGAGGATATGAATTTTTAGATTGGAAGGCCTGGATGATATTGTTAGTGATATGTGTAAATGTTAAGCTATTGGTAGTTTTCCATGAAGAGAATGAATCATTGAAGAATGGATGGAAATATTTCAAATTAAACAGAAAGTTAGTAAGTAAATTGAATTGCTGGCAAATTTCTAAACATACACTCTCTTGTTGATATTGTCTTAGAGAAGAAAGGAGCTTTTGATAAAGCATTGACATCGCTTGAAATTGAAATTGCAATTGAAATGGATTTTGATATTTTTGAAAGATTTCAATTTTCCAGCAAGGCAATACATCAATTGAATGTTTGGTAATGAGGTGCTAAATATGCCAGCGTAATGTATCAAAAACCTGAAAATTAAAATCTGAAAATAAAATATGATTTATACAAAATAAATGAAAATAAAATAAAATAAAATCACTATCAGTACAACTAATGTTATAGCACAATTGGGATCTTTTTGAAATAATTTCTCTTTCACAAGGATTGGCCAGAATTATGGAATTTGAGTAATTTCGAATTCCAACTTGTGAATTAGAAATAGGATTATGATTATGAACAGGTTTGAAGGTTTGATCATGATATGAATCATAAATTGGAAAATCCTCTTGAATAGTAAAATCATGAGGATAATTCGTTGTTTTAGAATAAGGATCGATTGGAATAATTTATAAATTAAAATATCTCTCATTCCATAAGTTATTTGAAGTTTGTGATCATTTCCTCGAGAAAAATCAACGTCTTCAATGTAAAAGTAATTATCGTAAATGACTTCAGCAGATTCCTTAGATTTCCCTTCAATCTCACCCAATGTATCAAAACAAAGAGGGATAAGAATTTCATGTTCGTTAATGGCAAAAGAATGTGTTAGCACCTAAATCCACCTTAGGCTGAAGGAAGGCAAAATTTAGGGTAACCACAAACCACGCTCAGTCTCGTAGCTAGCCCTACCAGAACAAGAGAGGGATCTCTCCGAGTCACACTCAGTGAATACTTAAAACGATATGGTCTGAGATGACTTACTGTGAAATATTAATCTTAGGCTAGTAAGTGAATATGGATACAGGAAGTGATTTTTATGCATGACTGTGTTTTTGGGATGGTATGGGACCAATGAACAACAATGAGCAGAGGATGAAATACAAAGGCACAGATTACTTCGTGAGGCAAGGCAGGCAAAAAGTCTAGCAATTTAGTTTGAAATAGCATAGAATGGAGAGATTTCTTAGGAGGGTGAAAAGGGCATACACACATGAATCCTTTTCAACAGAAGAAAGAACACTGAACATGAAATTTTCCCACAAGCAAAGCAATAAAATTGAATTCTACCTTATCTAACTTAGAAAATTTCACTGGAAATGAATATGAAATGAACTATGAAACATAATGAAATACATATGAAACATAAGAGACACATTTGCTACACTCACAACCACATGAATCTCATGAAACAGAGCCGATGCCTTTCATTAATCCTCTATCAAAATATACAATGAAGAAACAGAGTTTCTTTCCCACAGTCTCCCAGCACTTACAAGCCAACCAACCCTTTTCAAATAGTTTGCATACAATATATATAATGTGCCATGAGGATATATAACACCCAAGGGTTGGGGAGTTACTCGAATCATTACAAAATGGAGGTGGAAAGCCAACCATTAGCTACAGGTGTAGCGTTACAAAGATGACAAATGGCTTGGGTGACTGTTTGTCTTCCTTTTCCACTTGGATAGAAGCCAATATAGAGTGAAAATACTTTAAACTTTGCCTTATGTGCCAAAAAAGTGAAATTTAGATGAGCGGGACCACTTGGAGAAGTCGCGTATCGAAATTTCGCGAAACAGAGGTGAATTGGGCCTTTTTCCCTATATGCATCGTGCCACTTTGGAGGCTGTTTTGAGGCACTTGCAGGAGTCCAAAATGTGCCTAAGTGTTCTTGTTGGAAATCCTATCCTATATACTTTCCAACCCAAGTAGAAATTTTGAATTTGGTGTTCATTTTCCCCTCCAAAGCTTCATTCTCCCAAGACTGCTTCCTGTGTGTCAAAATAGGGGCTGAGAGGTCATTTTTTGGGTGTTTTTGACCTCTTGGAGACTCAAATCATGCCCAAATTTCTTGTCCAAGCACCAGTAGTAGTGATTTTTCATGTTAAATCCAAAAATGCAAGCCATTTTCAATTTGGAGCTCCCAATCCTAGGCGCCGCGCCATAGGGAGAAAAAACCTGTGTTTTGACCAAAAAATTACCATGTGACCAAAATTGCCCCAAATTTCTTGAAATTTGGGTTGGAGGTTCTCTAAGAAGCACTATGATGGGCCACAGAAGCTTCAACCAAGATTTGAAGTTGATCTTGCTCTTTTGACTCTTTTGCCTCTTTTGTTGCTTTGCTCAATTTTGCCTTCAAGCTCCTTATCTGGGCCTTTGGACTCATGTTCCGTGCCCTGTAATGATAAACCATCCTCCTCAGTATGGTTTTGTCTTTGTCGACCTTCTCCAACAGTCTCTCAAAGTGGATGTTGATCCATTCTAGCCAGGACTCACGGTCATTGTTGATCTCTTGCTCCAAGGTAGTGAGCTCGATCCTCCTTTGTTGGGCAGCTTGTCGATTCTCACGGATGTTTTGCAGCTCCATGATCTCATGGTCCTCAAGTTGTTTGTTCCTCTACTTCAAATACTTGATGATCCATTTGGACCTCTCCACATTGAGTGACAAGTCCTGGATCTCTGTGTTCTTCTCCTGAATAGTCATCCTAAGTCGGGCACTCTCCACATTTGCATCATCATCCTGGATGAGGATGAAATCGGCCTCCTGTTCACCTGATGGCCCCTCATCATGCATGGTCCCTCTTGCACTTGTCCTATACCTGTGTAGTCAATGCCGGAAGTGAGGCCCCTTCCACCCCGGGTGGAGATAAAATTCACTTTGTTGCTGCAAACAAGTGCATACTACCTCTCTGATATGTAACGAATACTGGCATAGTAGTGGTCTCATGGCACTCATACTGATGAGAAGGACCACCTATCTCATGCTTTGGCTCTGATAGTACCTATGAAGTGCTGAAGAGGTCACGGGAGATGAAGTCCTCCCAAGCAATGCCCTGCAATCCCATCTGATGATCCACCGAAATCCAAATAAGAGCAAAGTGATAAACACTGTTAAGCTATTGCTGAGGGGTCTTATGCTGCATGAAGGTGTTCATCCTCTCTATGTTCCTGCATATGAAAAATGGGAGGTTCATCATCCTCACCCTGGTAAAGTGAATGAGCAACCTGATGTGGTAGGCATATAGATGAGAGAACCTCCCCTCACAACTGAAGTATTTCATGATCAATTTCATGAGTGGATCATACTCATCTTTAAAATATCTAAATGGGAAGACTCTTGTGAGCTGACTCAAGAATCTGACCTTAATGTAAGGCTCATAGTGTTGCCTATCCACCTTCTTCTTCTTATGCCACTGTTCTCCAACATTTGGTATGCCTGTTGCCACTGAGATAGTTTCGGGTGTCAATGTGAAGGTGACCCCGGCCAAGATAGTAGGTGAAGCACAAAAAGACGAGCCAACTCATGATGAGCTCTAAAATTAGCCACCCTTTGAAAAAATTCAAAACATGCTAGGTGCTGGAAACATGACATGGCAATAGGGCATGCTTGTAATTCAGTGAGGGTAGTGGGCTCATCCCTACATGTTTGCCACTCTTGTGATGTCTCCAGGGAACCCGTTCTTTCGAGGATGAATCACTTTGTGTATCCATCTCGTACTCTGATGAATGCTCTGATGCCATGACTGTTGTGTGTACTGTACTTGGGCTTCCCTTTGATGATGGTCTAAAACTGGGTACTTTTGTGATATCTGCCACCGAGGGGAACAATGAAACAAAAAGGAGTATTAGGAGGGGAGTAATGTGATGGGAATACGGGTTATGGGGAGAATTTTTTTTAGGGGTATGTAGGGGGTTTGGGTATTTGATAGGGTAGGGTTTTGGGGTTTTAACAAGGTAGGGTTTTGGGTTGTTATGTTGACAAATAAGAGGAGGGGAAAGGGAATAAGGTTTGGTAGTGTTTTAGGGTCGGGATAATAGGAAAAATTGAGAAAGGGAGGATAGGGAAAAATGGTAGGTGAGGGAAAAATGGTGGGTGAAAATGGAACCTTGGCCTCAATACCACAATTATGCAACCCTAGCAACAATGGCCTTTGTAGTTTTCTTGAGGTTAATTTTATGATTTTTGTTGCATTCAAACATAGCCATAAACCACCATATCATTTATAAACTTTGATAAATAAGTCATGTCATAGAGCATACTTGTCAATTTGAGGAGCTGCATAAGAAATTTGATGAAATTTGGCATAGTTTTGGCCCTTTGTGGGTGTGCGCCGCCCACCAAACCCAGTGCGCTGCGCCCTGGGTGTACGTCGGGCCCATTAAAAAAATGCACTGATGGGTGGCTCTATGTGCGCTACGCCCCTGTGTATATGTGCTGCACTCCTGGAAACTGCCTCCAACTCACTCAAAACATGCACTTTGCCTCTCAAACACTTTGCAATGTTTCCCTATGCACTTGATTTGCACAATGACTTTGATTTTGGTGGGAAATTGTACATAAAGACTTAGAAGTCATGGGTTAAATTTTTGCTTCTTCAAAAACCCATTTTTCTAATGTTATGTTTTGACATTTTTTCACTGACTTAAAGCAACACTGATTTTCACTTTTCCCTTTGAAATTTTAGCTCAAATGATGAAATTTTCGGCACTCTTTGCAGGGATTACATGACAGGACATTTGACCATGGAAACCATGACTGCACTTGAAGAAATCAATTGACGACTTTTTTGAAAATTTTATCACAAATGACACTGTTTGACTTTTCTTCAAAACAGAGTTTTGAAGAACAGTTGAAGTCTATCACCATGACGATGAAACTCTCTAAATCATAACTGTGTAAGGGCCTCACTTTGGCCTGCATGGCTTTGGTTGAAGACCAAATTGATGAATCCCTAGACCTAAATATCGAAAATGACTTTTGTCCTTTAAAGGACTAGACCTTGACTATCATGGACTTTGGTGATCATTGACAAAAGACCTAAGCCAGTAGGAGCCAGACATGAGGGGAAATGACTAGCATGACCTTTTCTGTCAGATTATGGCATGCCCCTAGAAGAATGTAGCTGAGTGAATGGAGCGGGACACCTAAAAATGAAATGCATAAAGAGTTTTGATCTCTGACAGAGGACTGACTAGACTGACTCTAACATTGGCTCCAATGGGGGATGGTAGCTCCTTGGAGGTGCCAAGAACAGTAGATCTCTGGAAGAGCTAGACAGTGCCTTCGTCCATTGGGATATGGAGTCATTATTTCAACAAATAACACAGGACTCTGACTCATTTATGAAACTAAAATGACCAAAAAAATGACTCAAATTTGACATTGAAATGACTCGAAGACTAACTTAACAAACTCTAACTAAACTGAAATAAAATGGTATTTACAGTGACAGTGGAAGTAGCATTAATAACTCAAAAATGGTACCGCTTGAGCAACAGACCATTGATCGGCCCTCCTGGACAATCTTCCCCATTCATTTCCTTCAGAAGAAAGGCATTATGACCCCGATATGCTGCAATCTTGAAAGGACCTTTCCAAAGATTCTCGAACTTACCATGCTTGCCTTTCTCCTCATTCCTTGCATCCCACTTTAGCACCACATCATCCACCTAAAATTTGTCCACCTTTGCCTTTCTGTCATAAATTTTCTTGATCTTCTCCTGCAATTTGGATGTGTTGAAAACTTCTTCTCTGGTCTACTGCAGGTGGACCATTTGATTCAACCTTCTCTGCATGGGATCTTCGTCACTACTAACCTCATGAAGAAGTTTGACTACCGGGGTAGTGAGAGAGGTAGGAAATATTGTATCAACTCCATAAACAAGCTTGAAAGGTGATGTACCTATGGATTTCTTCTACCTGACCCGATCTGCCCAAAGTGCATTGACCAACCTCTTATGCCAACTCTTCTTATTTATTTCCAACAGCTTCTTGATTATGTTGACTAATGATTTGTTCGAAGACTCCACCAATCCAACCTTGTTATATTTGCGGACAAATCCAACCTTCCTAGGAGTCTAAGACTCTCTAATGACAAACAAACCAAACAAGAGCTATCCTTCTCTAGATACACATCATTCTATGAGAATTCAAATGTTTTCGATCTTACGTTAGGTCCCACGCTTGTTGTAGCAGTCCAGCCTTGCTGATCCAGATGAGCTCCTTCTTCACTTTCAGACCTGCATACACTAACAAAGCAAACGATTACATAACACCTGAATATTCATCATAAAACAAAGCATATTCATCACATAGACCAAGGAGTACATGAAATAATTCATTAACAACAAATCATTGAGAAGAATGGACTTATTTGTATTAAGGAAACAAAAAAGGGACCATTACAACCTGAGCCTTGGTGTTGTGCAAGCTCCTCCCAGGGTCCAGCAAGAGATTTCCTCTACTTTGACAAGCTCACCCACTCCCACTATGGCAACAAGGAAGGATAGTGATCTCTCCTCACAAAGTCAACAAATGGAAGTATTCCAGCAGCATTTACCCCTTAGAATGTTCAGCTTTCAACCTCCCCTCCTCTGGCCCAATGCCTGTATTTATAGTATTCTAGAGGAGGTTATTCAGTTCCAACATCAATGGGATACTCCCTCTTTTGGATGGGGTAGCTCCTCTCTTGATGGGATAAGCTCCTCTATCATAGGGGGGCATGAACCATCTGGAGGCGCTCAATACACGTCAAGAACTCTTCTAGAAGGCTCTAGAAGTGACCACAAGTAACTTTTTAAAGATGAAACTTGCGCCTTTTGACCTTTACAGGGGTACGCACCCTAGCTTTAGTATACAGAGCGTATTACTACGCAGGTCTAATGTATTTGGAGTGCGTACACGCGGGCAAGGTAGAGAGAACCTGCGTACCCAGAGATAAACATGTTTTCAAGTGACTTTCTCTCTCTTTGAAGTTTTGACATGAAGAGCAGAGGTATGGGGCTTGACAAAGAGGACAATGTGGCTATTGATGAGGCCACATAAACTGCAGATAGCCAAGGTGACAAAATTCAGTGTAACAGATTGCCCCCTAAAGTACGAAGCCTGTAATAGATAAGGGTGTTAAGTCATATAAGAAGGGTGAAGTGCTTTATCATTTCGAGGATCATCTTGTGGATAGCCCGGTTGGAACCTGCAATTTTCAACACAAAATACATGTAAAATATCATATCATACTGAGGTAGGCATTCCCATACTCAGATTAAAACTTTAACTATTGGACTAACTATTCTGGTACAAGAATGATTTCATAATACATCATAATTATAGACTCTCGTAGACACAGTATGGACGCAGCCATCTGTTTATGATTGGTCTACAACATAATGAATACAAAACTCCTCGCAGCCTGGATGATGGAAACTAGATCTAGGGTCTTCATTTCTGTTTCCCGAATTGGTACGATTCTAGCCATGCGAGTAAATGAGTCGATGTCGAACATGGTAGAAACTACTTGATTACCAGTCGATGATGTAAACTGTTAACAAGCATGAGAGAGACCACCAGTAATGTCAATGGTTCTCAAAGTACCCAGCACAATCCATGAGATGTGAATGAATGAGTCGATGTCGAACATTTCATGGAATCCTTCGATCGCAAGTCAATGATGAAAACTGAAGTCGAAGGCGAGAAACCTGCCATTAATGCATGCAGACTTCAAGGTATTGATGATTTCTAAGTCAACTCTCTAGATAATGTGCTGATGTCGATAGAAAGCGAC
>APFE031512555.1:0-24621 GCA_000404065.3 Pinus taeda | reverse complement strand
TTACATCTCTAGATACAACAAAATTTTTATTGACTTCATCATAGAGACGGTATGCTTTGGAGGTGTTTGAATACCTTAGGAAGATACACTTACGACTTCTTGCACCAAGTTTGTTTCAATGTACCTTTGGTATCAAGACATAACATGTGGAACCAAAGACCCTGACATGCTTTACTGAAGGGATGTGCCCATACCGCATTTCATGAGTCTTTGTTATGAAACCAGCTCAAGAAAAGATATAAAAGATAGATCAACGCCTTAGAATTCAGTCTCTTCGAGGGGGCAACCTCCTTTACATTACATAAATGAACAATTCTTGGATGATTCAAATGATAAAACCTACTTTCTATATATAGGAGTCTAAGGAGTCAAAATAGAACCCAGCTGACCTAACAATAATAACATAAATCCACAAAAATAACAATAGATGGATCCTATGGGGCACAGTAATAACAATATGGGGACAATAGGGGCACAACAATATTAATAAGGGGTACAACTACAATAGTAATGGGGTAATCACTAGTATTATAGGGACCAACATGCCCTCTCCTTCAAAGAAGTGTTGTCCTCAACGCTTGAGTAGTTCTGGATGCTTCTGTATAAAATTCTCATCCTCCCATGTGGAATCTTCAGCAGATAAGTTTTTCCACTTGATAAGATACTCTGAAATTGATCAATTTTGTAGATGTCGAGTTCTTGTTTCTGTGACTGCTTCTGGTTCCAATATAATTTTTCCTTCCTCATCAAGTTCTGGCAATATTGTTTGAACTGGGAGCTTATCGCCTATAACCTTCTTCTTTAAACATGAAACATGGAAAACTGGGTGCAATCGAGAAGCTGCAGGAAGCTCCAATTTGTATGCCATAGTACCAATCTTTGCAACACCTTGTACGGACCATAATACTTTGGTGATAATTTATTATCCTTCTTAGCTTGTTTGAGGTACATTTGCTTATATGGTTTGTTTAGCGTTAAGAATACCCAATCACCTACATCAAAACTTCTTTCGCTGCGACGTTGATCTGCCTGTTGTTTCATTCTATTATGTGCAACACGAGGTTATCCTTTAAGAGTTGGAGGACTTGTTGTTGATGTTCGATGTGATGTTCCACTGCCTGAACCTTAGAATTTTCTCTTAAATATGATGTGATGGATGGTGGTTGATACCCATAAAGTGCATAAATGGGGTCATTTTTGTTGTTGTATGGAAGGAAGTGTTATACCACCATTCAGCCAGAGGCAACCATTTGACCCATTGTGTCTATTTATCAGAGACAAAGCAAGGATATCTTCCAAACATTTGTTTACTTATTCAGTTTTCATAGATTGAGGATGATAAGATGAGCTATGAATAACTGAGTACCAAGACAAGAAAATAGTTCTGTCCAAAAATTTCCAGTGAAAATGGGATCTCTGTCACTTTACAATAATCTTTGGGTTTCCATGTAGCTTTTGAATTGTTTCCATAAATGCAGTAGAAACTGTACTGGCTTTAAATGGATGTGATAATGCACAAAAATGTGCGTACTTGGTAAGTCTATCAACTACCACCATGATGACACTCTTTCCCTCAGACTTGGGTAAACCTGTGATAAAATCCATTGAAACCTCCTCCAACGTTGGCTTGGAATGGATAAAGGTTGTAATAGACCCGATGTCTTAATTGTTTCAACTTTATTTTGTTGGCAAACCAAACATTCTGCCACAAACTTTTGAATATCTGATTTAACGCCATCCAAAAAAAATTCCTTCTTAACCCTATGGTAAGTTTTTAAAAAATCCTGAGTGCCCTCCTAAGGGAGAAGTGTGCAATTCCATAAGAATCTTTTGTTTTAGTTGGGAATTCTTACAGAGGTATAAGCAATCTTTGTAACATATGAATCATTTTTCCAACTAAATGTATCAGATGTACTGGAATCTTGTTGTAACTTTTGAATAAGTGCCCATACTTCTTTGTCATTCTTCCATTCCTCCCTTGCTTCGTTTATCCAATCTGGTTGGATAATAGAAATGGCACACAACAATGCTTTCACATCCTCATCCTTTCTTGAGAGTGCATCTGCCACCACATTTCACTTCCCTTTTTTGTAGATGATTTCAAAGTCATAACCCAACATCTTTGTCACCCACTTTTGTTGCTCTTCAGAGGATAATCTTTGTTCTAAAAAGTATTTAAGGCTATCATGATCTGTTTTTACCTTGAAGTGTCTACCCATTAGGTAGGGTCGCCATTTCTTAAGTGCATGGAGTATTGAAAACATTTCCTTCTCGTAAATAGCTTTTTGTAAAAAATTTCCCTTGATTGGACGACTTTCAAAAGCAATGGGTATTTCATCTTGCATTAGAACAGCACCAATTCCATTTCTGAAGCATCACATTCCACAATAAAGGTTTTTCTAAGAAGTCTGGTGTAGCTAAGACTGGTGCTTGACACATTGCCTCTTTAAGATGTTCGAAGGCCTTTGTTGCTTCCGGAGTCCATGAAAATGCATCTTTCTTCAATAATGTTGTTAGAGGCGTTGCTATTCTCCCATAATTCTTAACAAACTTGCGATAAGACCCTGTCAACCCGAGAAATCCTCGCAGATGCTTTATGCATGTGGGGATTTTCCATTCCTTAATGGCTTTAATTTTGCTATGGTCTACCTTAACTCCTTCATGAGATACAATATGACCGAGATATTCCACCTCTTGGACTCCAAAGAAACATTTGGATCTTTTTGCATATAATTTTTTCTCCTCCAATAGTTGTAGCACCCTGTCAACATGTTTTACATGATCCTTCCAAGACTTGTTGTAGATTAGTATATCATCAAAAAATACCAACACAAATTTTCTAAGGAATGGTTTGAAAATTGAATTCATCAAACCTTGAAATGTTGAAGGTGCATTAGTAAGGCCAAAAGGCATAACCAAAAATTCATAATGACCCTCATGAGTTCTAAATGCTATTTTCGGAATGTCTTCAATATTCATTTTGATTTGATGATATCCTGAATGAAGATCCAACTTGGTGAAGTAAATTGATTCATGCAATTCATCCAGTAATTCATCAATGACAGGAATGGGAAACTTATCTTTAATAGTGAGCTTGTTGAGCTCCCTATAATCCGAACACATGCGCCACGATCCATCCTTCTTGTGCACCAATACTACTGGAGCAGAGAAAGAACTTTGACTCGGTTGAATTATACTAGCCTCTAGTATTTATGTAACCATACGTTCAATTTTACTCTTTTGGACATAGGGATATCTGTACGGCCTGATGTTCGGAGAAACACTTCCTGGAATCAGATGAATAGCATGATCATGATCACACATAGGTGGGAGACCTTTGGGAGTCTCAAATACCTTAGAATGATTGTGCAGGACTTTTTGGAGATCTGGAGAAATAGATGATTCTGATGTGGAAACATCTAGCGAGCATAATTGTGCAGTTACACCTCTTTTCTCCTTTTTTAGAAGCTTTTTCATACCATTAGATCTTATTACCTTTCCTGGTTTCCCTGCAATACCCCTTAATTCAACTTCCTTTCCTTCCGTAGAAAATTTCATGAAAAGTTCTTGAAAATTAAAAGCTATTGTACCTAGGGATTGTAGCCATTGGACTCCAAGTACAACATCAACACCTCCCATTGGAATGGAAAGCATTGGCCTAGTCAATACATATTCTCCCATGGATAGCTTGATATTATGGCACTTTCCAAAGAAATTTATTATTCCTCCATTTGCAATCATCACTTGACACTCTGGTGCTGGATATAGGAAGCAATTCAATTCTTTTGCTACCTTACAATGAATAAAATTGTGGGTTCTTCCTGAATCAATCAACACTATTACCTTTTTCTTCTTGATTTGTCCTTCTATCTTGATGGTTTGAGGAGTGGTAATTCCCGCCAATGCATTACAAGATATCATCGGATTCATTTGTTCTTCATCTAGGTTTTGTTCCTGGAGTATATCCTCTTCTTTTGACTTTTCTTGCTCCCTTTCTTCTTCCTCTTCGCAATCTATGTAGAATAATTTCTTCTTAGCACACTTATGACCTTTAGTTTATTTATTATCACAACTGTAACAAAGCCCTTTTGCTCTTTTTTCTTCCAATTGTTGTGGTGTCAACCTTATAGGTTGTGGAAGGCTAGGTACAACACTTCCATCTTTATAGTTGTGAGTGGTATGCTTCTTGGTTGCCATAATTTTGCTTTCCATTTTTCTTGCTAACTTGAATGCCTTCTCTAATGAATCAGGTTCCCAAAGGTGAACATCATGTTGGATATTATCCTTTAAAGACCCTATGAACACATCAATCCTATGCTCCTCTGGAATATCTTTTACCCTTATGTCAATTTTTGGAACTCTTCAATGTGCTCCATTATTGAACCCTTTTGTTTGAGACTTATCAATTGGCTAAAAAAAGTGTTGCTTTTTGTATCCTCATAATGTGCTATCAATTCTTCCGTAAAAATTGCCCAAGTGATAAATTGTTTACGAGAGCAAAGCAATTGATACCATACAAACTGATTTGGTTCCAAATATAAAGTTGCAATACGTACCTTTTGTGTGTTTTGCACATTATTGAGATCGAAAAAAGCTCCATCTGTAATATCCATGTTGCGGGATCCTTCCCATCAAAATCTCTCATATCAATTTTTGGAATATGGTGGGTCTTCAATCCCACATTAGAGTCTATGAAATCATGATTAACATTTCTTTTGTTCTCATCATGAGTTTCCTTTACTACCCTTTCACCATTAGTAAGCATTTCTTGTAGAATCTGTCTTTAAATCTTCCATGCATGTCTTCAAATCTATCTTCAAATCATCCATCTTAGCTTCCACGTCAATCATATTAGCTTCCCGATTTGTGGGGAAGTTTTGGTCAAGTCTGTGGGAACTAATGGACACCAAATTAAAGAAAAGCACAACTTTTCATCCACAAACAGATAGCCAGACAGAAGTAGTTAACATGACGGTGATCCAGTTACTGAGAGGATACTATAACAAACATCCTAAGCTTTGGGATGAGCACTTGTGATATGTGCAGTATGCTTACAATAGAGCCAAACACTCTTCTACGTAGAGATCTCCTTTTGAGACCTGTTTTGGTTTCATACCAAGGTCTCCTTTGGATTTTGTCTTTGGTAAAGGTACCATGGTTGATAGACACAGTGAGGTGGACAAGGCAAATAGGTTCATTGAACAGATCCAGGAGACCCACCAGGCAGTACAGGAGAAACTAGAAAAGAGCCAGGCCAAGTACAAGGCTAGGCATGATAAGCATCGGATGGAGCATAGTTTTCAAGTTGGAGACCAAGTTTGGCTATATATCAGCAAGGATAGAATGCAAGGTTAAGGTAAAAAGCTAAAACCTATCAAGTATGGACCCTTCAAGATACTTGAGAAGGTTGGTGAGAATGCTTTTCGCCTTGATCTTCCAACTTACATGCAAATATACTCAGTCGTGAACGTAGTTTGCTTGAGGTTGTTTGAAACTTCAATGATTGAGGACCTTGAAGACTAGAGTCAATTACCTTCTGTTGATGACCTGCTACCTGAATACCTTAATGAGTTACAGGAAGACACAGTGTTGGATAGGAAGGTGAGGACAATCCGTAGTGGATAGGTGGAATACCTTAGGGTTGGGCATAAAGGTTTGAAGTCGAGCAATGCAAAGTGGATTGAGATTGGACAAGTGAGATAGTAGTTTCCTCACTTAGTCGATGCTTGAAGAAAACCAACTTTTGGTGGTCCAAAAGATTTTTCAGTAGGGAGGCCATGATCTGAATCGGATCCATAAATGACTGACAAAGAACCTTCACTGTATCGGGAAAAAACAAAGCTCTAAAGAATCCAAAACAACATCAAAAACACCCTGAACCAGTGGCGATGGCAGCCGACGTGGAATGACAAGGACCTGGGTCAAAGCACGCTGACCGAGGCCCATGGAGACTGTGTAGACGACCAAAGTAGCCCCTGGGAGCCTTGGATAGGGAAAAATATGTGGTTTTCACATTGCTGGGCGAAAAGGGACGAAATGGAGAAGCCTTAAGCCCTTTGTCACGTTGGGAGCTAGAGAACCGCGGGTGGAGAAACAAAAAGTGCTAAAGGACAAAGGTAGGACCCATGCCCTAGAAACTGACAGTTTTGATCAGGGTGCCCTTGAATGGTAAGAGGTTTTGGAGGAGAGTGGAGCGATCCCACTCAGTGATCGGTGCATGGCAGCGGAGGTGAGAGAAAAACCGTCATGATCGCATGCTATCGGTCAAGCAAGTCAACCACGCTCGATGTGCATATGACGTCGGATCTGGAGGAGCCCAGATCTGACGGTTGAGATTGTGCCCGATAGAAAGAAGCAGAATCGACAACGAAAGAAGCCATGATTTAAAGGGATTTGGAATTTATTTGACCACCACGGTGGATAAATAACGTATCCACGACATAACCGAAGAAATGAATTGACGAGCAAGCTGGCGCTATTCCGATGGGGACACGTGGCACTTCCCGAGTGTTCATGCTAATGCTGAACAGGGAACTCCAAGTGCAGCTACAGAAGGAGAATCAACACATGTAGAAGAGGAACCAAGCGAGCATGACTTCGAATGGCTAAAATCCATGAACAGAGATAGTCGAATAACAAGAGTTGATTGGGAACCTGAGGAGAGAGGAGACCGAGCGACCAAGAGGGAGACAGTAAGCAGCGAACCCTGAGTGCAGAATTGAACATAGAGAACAGTAAAGCCAAGCAGAGGAGACAGAGGGCTGAGCTGACCACAGGAAGCATCGAGCACCAAAGCGCTTGAAGATTCAAGCCTTCCCATAGAGGAATCTGTCTAGACTGAGCTTCACATTTGGCTCTTTCCACTGTAGACCAAGGGTCACAGAGCTGGTAGGAAGAAAAAGAGTCTGTGAACTCTGAGTGGCTTGTGGAATGCAAGAACCACCCTACCTAGCAAAATCTGCTTTAGGAGATTTCACATTGAGTCCTTGTATTGTAATTTCTCTGCTGTAAGACACAATAAAACAAGGCCACACTGAAGCTAGACCAGAGACGTAGCCCTGGAGAATAGGGTGAACTCCTTATTAAAAATTGTTTGTGTCTTTGCGTTGCTTGTTGTATTTCTCTGCTGTCTTTCCACTTATTTTCTATGTATTGGCAATTTGATTGATTCATTGCTTGAATAACACAAAACACACACCAACACATGAGTCTGTAATACCTTTTGTTTAACAAATATTCAATTGAGGTCACTCATAGTGTGATTATTATATCACCGGAACCTGGGAATAACCTTTTGCTACCAACCGAGCTTTGTATTTCTCCACCTTTCCTTCTGCATTTGTCTTCTTCTCGAACACCCATTTTTTGTCAATGGGTTTCCTTCTAACTGGAAACTCCACCAGATCCCAAGCCTCATTTTTGTGCGAAGATGCCATTTCATCAACCATGGCCTCTTTCTGGAGTTTTCCATCCTCTGAATCTACTACTTTTTCACAATTCAGGGATCATCATTAGTAATAAAGAAAGCAAAATTTGAATAGAAAGCAGATGGACTATACCCTTTCGGCTGCCTTCTTTCTCGAACTGATCTTCTGACACCCAGAGTTTGTGGCTCTTCATCTTCTGATTCCTCCTCTACTGTAGAGTCTGGTTCTTACTCCTTTAGCTCAAACTCTATCTTCTCAGGTTCCTTTGGTTGGACTTCATGTTTAATAACATCTTTCACCTCTCTGAACACCACATCTCGACTGTACGCAACCTTCCTTGTTACTGGGTTCCAAAGCTTATAACCCTTTAAACATCCTTATACCCAATAAAGATGCACTTTTCAGATTTACTATCCAACTTGGTTCATTTCTCCTTTGGAACATGTACATATGCATCACATCAAATACCCTCAGATGTGAAAGAGAGGGTTTCTTACCAGTCCATACCTCTTGTGGAGTCCTATCCTCCAATGCTGATGAATGTGACCTGTTGACCAGGTAACATGCTGTATCCACCGCCTCTGCCCAGAATTCTTGTCCTAACCCAACACCATTGAGCATGCTTCTTGCCCTCTCCATCGACATCTTGTTCATTATTTCTACAACTCCATTTTGCTGAGGTGTATATGGAGTAGTCTTCTACTGTGTTATACCACACTTCTTACAGAATTATTCAAATTTGTTGCTACAAAACTCTCCACCATTATCTATCCTCAATACTTTTATCTTCTTCTCTGTCTAATTTTCCACGAGAGCCTTAAATTCTTTAAACTTGTCAAAGACTTTAGATTTATTCTTAAGGAAATATATCCATGTATTCCTTGAGAAGTCATTTATAAATGATACATAGTACATAGATTTACCAAGTGATGTAACCTTCATAGGTCCAAACACATCACTGTGCATAAGCTCTAATATCTGTTTTGCCCTCTTACTACCAGAGGGGAAACTTACCTGATTCTGCTTCCCATATACACAATTTTTACAGAAATCAAAATCCAGAGAGCTATTACTCATACTTTATACCATACCTTTACCATGAAGTAATCAAAGGCCCTTCTCTCCAATATGTCCAAGCCTTTGATGCCACAGCATGGTCTTCTCTCTTGAGACCATTAGATTTTCTGCTCCACTTTCAAGAACCACAAAGCAATTGCACCAATCAATAACAGTGCTACCTTGCAGCTTGTACAAAGTTCCAATCCGAACTCCCCACATCAATATCAGTGATCCCTGAACCATCTTACAGGTATCCTTCTTGAACATTATTTTTACACCTGCATCATCCAGCTTGCTAACAGAAATCAGATTTCTAGCTAATGCAGGAATATGATGAACACTTGGAAGTGTTCTAACCCTTCCACCTTGCAACTTCAACTTTAGTTTTCCACGACCAATGATTCTAGCCTTCTTGTCATCCCCTAAGAAGACATCACCACCATCATATTTCTCATACTCGCAGAACCACTCTCTATGAGGAGTGAAGTGAAAGGATGCACCTGAGTCAATCAACCCTGCCCCATGATCTACATGTGTACTTGAAGAAGCCAAGTACACGTCCCCACCTTCATCTGAGGTGGTTTTCGTGTCTGCAGAAGGAGCATCATCAGATCCCTTTCCTTTGTCAGGAGCTTTAGATTTATAGTCCGTTTTGTAGTGCCCTTTCTTTCCGCATTTCCAACACACCACATTTACAAGTTTTCTTGGATATTTAGATCTCCCTCTAGATTTAGATCTCCCACTCGATGATTTTTTTTTGTTTCTGTTCTGCGTCCACCCTTGTATAGACAAGACATCACCATTTTGGATCTCCATATTTTTCCATCTCATCTCCTTCGTCAACAAGGATGAGACTATTTCATCAAAATGTAAGGCAGTTGCATTGCTACCTATTGCAATAACCAGACTATCCCACGAATCTGGTAGAGAACACAACAAACTGATGCACTTATCTTCATCTAAAATTTTAATATCAACAGATGCTAACTGACTTACCACAGTATTCAATGCATTCAGATGCTCTGTCACTGAGTCTCCATCTTTCATCCTCAGGTTATACAACTTTTTTCCACAGGAACAATTTATTCACCAGAGACTTAGATTGGTACAAAGTCTCTAACTTATCCCACAAAGCCTTTGTTGTAGCTTCCCCTGATACATTTAGCAATACTAAATCTGAGACACACAATCATGTTGTGCTCTTTACCTTTCGATCTAACTTCTTCCACTCTTCATCGGACACTCCCATTGGTTTAGTACCCAAATCTACCATGATCCACTTATCTTTATCCACCAACAGATCCTCCATCTTGAGTTTCCACAACTCAAAACTCTAACCATTAAATTTCTTGATCTCTATCTTTCCACTACTCCCCATCTTCTTTCACCACCAGAATCAATCTCACAGATCTCCCACTAAACAAGGTCTACCACAGGCCCGAGCGAAACCCCTCAGCAACAAAGGCATCCCCTTGAAGCCAAAATAGCTCCAATACCAAATGTAGGTTTTAACCCTGTATAGAAATTACCTACATATGAATTCTAAAACACAGAAAATAAATAATGTGAGAGCATAACACATAAAACACATATACACAGAGATTTTTCCCCTAGATCCCAAAACCGGGACTACTAGCTTTATTTTTCATTATATTCCTTTCACTGTTATAATACATATTTATACATGCTGAAGCATCCAATACCATGGACCAAAAAACCATTGCATCCAAAACCATGGATTGAAAACCATTGCGTCGAAAAAAAATGTGCGAAAATCATGCACAAAACCATAGAAAGGTCCGCCCAACCTAACATAAGTTCCAAAACCAAAATTCTCCGGGGCGCTGCCCTAGATCCCATAAAGTGGGGTTACAGGTATGTCTCAAACCCCTTATGACCCCCCTGGTACACAATCGGTGCAACAAAAGGGGGGCTTTGCCCCCCCTTTAACCCCTAGTTAACTATGTGGGCTAGTCATGGAAAGAATATAACACAACCCAATAGATTTGGAGTGTGAGAAGGAAACGTCCATGGAAGTGAATAAAATATTTGTTGATGCCTCTAGCTTAGGAAGATAGGATGAAATGTCTACAGAGGTTGACCCCTTTGTGCTTACCACCTTCTTCAGGTCTTGTATGAAATTACTACGTGATAGCAAGGTGGTGAAAGGGCTACAAGAATTGATAAACAAGTTTTCTAGTAAGGAAAAATTTTCGTGAAGGACACTGCATAGCCAGAAAGATCAGCAAACATAAGACAAGAACAAGGCATGAAATGAGGGTCACCATGAAAATAGGAGGTACTGAGATGGACTAGGTTATTTTGGATTTGGGATCAGAAACGAACATTTTCCCTAAACAAACATGGGAAATAATGGGCAGACTGGTGATGCAGTGGTGTTCGATTTAATCAGGAATGGAAAACCAGCAGAAGATTATCCCTATGGGGCGATTACATGGAGTGACCATAGATATAGAAGGTGTGAGTGCACTACCTGATTTTGAAGTGATAAAGATTTTTGATGATAGAAATCCATACCCCACACTGCTGGGAATCGATTAGGCTATTGACATGAATGGGGTCATCAATTTGAAGAAGCAAACAATGTCATTTGAAAGTAAATTATTCTGCGTTGTATTACCATTGGACCTTGCAAAAGGACCTTGCTATATTGAATCATTCCATGACTATGAGGAAAGTGACAATGATTTGGATCAGATCTACAAAATAACAACGCGAGACTAAGAATGGGTTAATTCGATAGCTGATGGATGAATTGCATGGGACTGCGAAACCTCATGTACTTCAAATTCAAATGAAGAGTTAGAACATTGGAAGAATAGGTTGCACCAAGTATATATGTTGTGTTGCAATATGATGACTAAGTCGTCATGTTGTGTGTCATCAGATGTAATAAATTTACCTTGTTATGATCGTTTAACTGATGGGGATAAGTTTTTGGATGCCTTCGAAAGAGAATTACCTAACGACCATCACTTTTAAGCATTGGATTTGGTGATGCACGCTACACCCGCATGGTGGTGGGGTATGCATAAAAACAACTTTGATGAATGGCACAAGTATAGGAGAATGATTTTGTTACGATTTGGCAACCCAAAAGTTTAGATAACTGAGAAATAGATGGGGGGAATGATCAGCATGATCATTTAGCAAAGTTGACTAAGTTTTATGGAATAGAGCTACATCCAGAGTGGGTGCATTTATTATGTCATACTTTGGATATAATCCCTATGAATTGGTACCTAGAAACAAAGCTCTGCCATGACACTGCGGAGTGGGACATCTTAAGGGAAGGGTTTTTGATGACCTTCAACTTTGAAGATGGGATCGAAAACATTGATGAGGTGTTGTAGGAGGTTAAGGCTGCAATCTTCATAATCTCGTAGGATCCTTTGGAATTAGCTCAACCGGATTGGAGCACCCAGCTATGCCATGCTCTGAAATGATATCATGTGATTACCGAGGGGGAGGATGAGGATCTAAGGAATATTAAAATTCCAGAAGCAGAAGGCCACTGCAAAGTTGAGGGACCACAGATAGAGAATCTGGACATCACCGCACCATTGAAAACTATGGAAGTAAACATTGGTACTGAAGCAGAGCCAAAGTTTGCAAAGATAAGGAATTACTGGGATGATGCCATAGTAGAATTTGGCATGATGAAAATTACCTTGAAGCCGCACACAAAGCCGATTAAGAGGAGGCCATATCGCCTTAATAATAAATATAAAGAAAAGGTCCGCTTGGAGTTGGGTAAGATGCTTGAGCCACATATTATTGTACCAGTCAAGGAATTTGATGGGGTGAGCCTAATGGTAGTCCAAGAAAAGAAGTGGAAGGGATAGTTACAGATTTTCTTAGATCTTAGGTAGCTTAACGATGCATGTGTCCATGATCCCCTTCCAACACCATGCACAGATTGGGTATAGTATAATGTTGGAGGGTAGGAGGCCTACTCATTCATTGATGGGTTCTCTAGGTACCATTAGATTAAGATCATGCTAAAGGATTGGAGCAAGAAAATCTTCATGACGAAATGGGTTTGTTTTCAGTATACAGTAATGTTGTTTGGACTTGTCAATGCACCGGTGATATTGCACACGTAGTCATCACGACATTTAACAAGTTTATCCACAAATTCTTGGAGGTATATTTTGATGAGTAGACAGCGTTTGGTTTATTAAAGTGCCATGTAGCTAGTCCACACTTGACATTGGATACATGTTGAAAATATCAGATTGTGCTAAACCTGAAGAAGTGCTTCTTCTGTGTCCTTTTCAGGATTTTTTTGGGTCACGTTGTGTGAAAAAAAGGACTAATGGTGGACCCTTCTAAGATCATGGTCATAGTCAATTTGGAGGCTCTAAGAAGTGTTAAACAGTTGTGCGTAATGCTGAGCCATATATGATATCACTGAAAGTTCATTAAGGTGTATGCTCAGATTACCATGCATATGGAGAAGCTACTAAATAAGGATTCTACATTCTGTTGGGATGAAGAATGTTAGCACAATCTAGATGTATTGAAAGAAAACATGGTTATCATGTTGATCTAGGACTTCCTGGATTGGAAGAAGGAATTCCATGTGCATTTTGATGCCTTGTGTATTACATTAGGGGCAGTGTTGACAGAGGCTTGTGAAGGAGAGATGGATCATCCTATAGCATTTGTGAGAAGAAATTTGTCAAAGGTTAAAAAGAATTATTCGAAGACATAGCGCGAAGGATTGACTATGGTGTACGCACTCCAAAAATTCGGACACTATCTATTAGGTGGACATTTCAAGATGTACACAGAAAATTCTACATTGAAGTATTGAGTCAATAAGCCTGTGTTGTGGGTGGGGGGATATGTATATGGCTACTGTTATTTCAAAAATAGAATTTTCAGGTAATTGTGAAGTCAGGGAGGTTGAATGAAAGACCTGACCATCTATCACGCATTGAGACAGGAGAGGAGCCTATTAATTTGGAGGAAGGGTTGCCCGACGTGCAGCTTCTTGTGGTGTGCATAGTGGACAACCACTTTGTGGATATTGTCCCCTTCTTGACTACAGGGACATCTCTAGAAGGATACACTAGTTAGCAGAATAAAGAGTTGGTAGTTCACACAGAAGAATTCTATGTAATTCCCAGACATTTGTATAAGATGAGATTCGAAGCGATAGTTTGATGATATGTGCCTGATTTTGAATGAAATAACATCCTCATTGAATCTCATGGAGGAGCTACAGGAGGAAATTATGTAGGAAAGGCAACATGGCAAAAGGTTTTGGGCACTGGGTTGTGGTGGCCAATGTTGCATAAAAATTCTAAACCATATTGTAAGGCATGTGATGCATTTTAGAGAACGGGCAGGCCATTGTGAAGGGATGAGCTTCCTTCCAATCCGTAAGTGGCACTGAAGCCATTTGAGAAATGGAAAATTGATTTTGTAGGACCAATTTCGCCCGCAGGAAAGAAAACAGGTGCACACTCTCTCATCACCATGATCAAATATTTGATGAGATGGGCGGAGGCACAACCTGCAAAGGACTGCACAGAGGCAACAATAAAAAAGTTTTTCTTTGAATATGTGTTGACCATGTTTAGTTGTTTGAAAGTATTGATGAGTGATCGCAGAACATACCTGATGAGGCACATGTTGAGGCCAAGATCAATAAACTTGTTGCGGGCGTCTATGATGTTAAGGCATAGGTGGCCAAAGTTTATTTTGAACAAAACATTAAAATCATGGCGTTGGAACTCAAGTGAAAGCCTTCCAATATGCTGGAAGTTAGGGAACAATGTGAAGCTACTGTTAAGAATGGAATAGCTACTGTGGATACTGCGATAGTGGACTGCACAACATTGTTTGAGTAGACCATGGAAGTAGTGACAACACTGCAGGAAGATCCCACCCTATAGGTATTAAGTATAGAGATCTGCAAGCTATAGCAGTAGTATGACGAAGCAAGGGTGACAACACGCTCCATTTCTACAACACAGTGCCTCCCCAAGCTACAGGAGGCTAAGCAGCTCCTTACATAGGTGGAAGCTGCATGGAAGAAAGAGGCAGTCGTTAAGGCTAGGTTGAGGCTTTCGTTGCATGAGGCCTACCTAGTCTCGACCAACATACAAGAAATTTTGGCCAGCTTAGGGATTTCACAATAGAATATCAAGAAAGTCAGTGAAGGACAAGCCACAAAGAAGATGGTAGAGCAAGTAAAGCAGGCAGCCATCCAGAGCACGACTGAAGTTGCAGTTGTGCAGGTAGAGCTGGGGGATCTTCATAGAATGATCACTGTGCCAGCCGAGTGACTCGAGCGCGAGTCAAGACCTTTGTGTTGGGGGTCTATTGGGATGGGGTCCCCTAGGTCAGTTTTGGGGAAAAATCCCAAGTTTTGGTGTAAAAAGATGTAAAGTCTCTGCAAATTGTGGTCACATATCTAGTTAAGACTCAAAAATGCTTTCTACTCTCCTTTATTCAAACTTGATTTGATTTTTGAAGATCCACCCATGGTCCGTGGACCATGGGATTGTATAAATAGGTGTGTCTTAGAGATTCTAAGGATAGTAATTCAAGTTTGTTTATGGGTACAACAAAAGGACTCTAGAGAGTTAGCACAGGAGAGTAAGAGGAGAGGCTCTACAGCTGATTGTGCAGAGGCCTAGAGTAGTGTCTGCAGCTGAGTGTACAGACCCTTGTAGCTGAGTTTGCAGGGAAGTTTTGAGTTTGTAAACCTTTGATGAATATCAATAAAGAAGATTGTTATAGGAATTCCTTTATTTAGCCTCTTTACTTCTGTTATGTATGAATATGCTATATGTTGTGATTAATGATTTTTTTTTTGAAATAATGATGTATTGACGCACAACTTTACTTGATCTTTATTTTTATTTGAATGTAATTAATGTTAAGTAGTTACGTGAAGATCATAACACTTTCTATTAAAGTTATTGAACACTTAGGTAATTCTGAGTAATTACTAATCTAAGGGTAATATAAGGCACATGTGAGTAGCTAACTAACCTCTTTAGAGTCCACAAAATTCTATCGTAGACCTTCGCTCAGCTCTAACAGTTGACTAGGGGAAGTTACAACAATAGGTCGTAAAGGCCTAGAAATTTGCGGGAAGGAAGATGTAGGTCGCAAAAGGGCATCACACTGATCTCTCGGTGTTGAAATTTAGTTCCAGCATCCCACCAAACTTCTTCGCATGAGACTTCAATTTGTGCACTAGAGATCAATGCCAAAATGTCCAATAGTGTAGGGATTTGTTTGGTGCGGCTAACTTTGAACCTGGGTCAGGACCCCCTAAGCCAACATAGTTATTATATCTCTACCAATAGATAATTTTTTTGTCCAAATATTGATTTGTTGTATATTACCAAGATACCTTGATAGGTGTTCTTTGATGAAATCAATGGATGGAGAAAAGAGTTCCTAGATGCAATAGCAAACCTTTGGAGTGGAAAGAGCTAAAATATTATAGTATTATCCCTCATAGAAATACTTTTTTCCAAGATGCATTGTTTCTTGAAATAGATTGTGAGACAAGATTTTCCCCAAGGCCACATTCATTATGGTTAGGTCATGAATCCCCTACCCCCAATGAGTGTTTAGAGATTTAACCACTATGCATTTGACCAAGTGGTACTTTTTGTTACTCTGTTTTCCACATTTACATAAGAAATTCCTAACAATTTTGGCCATTTCACATAAGATTCTTGAAGGAGAAAGAAGGTCCATAAAATTATAGTGTAAGAGAATATGATATTGTCTTCATGAGAATGTTCTCCCTCACCATGAGCAAGCAAATCACTCCCCATTGCTGTAACTCAGCTCTAAATTTTGTTATAACTCCAAACCATGCAAGGGATGTGTGGGAATTTAGACACATTAGGACCCACAAATACCAAAACTCTTTCAGGAATATATCGGATGGAGTCTAAGAATGGAACCCAATTATATTTTTGTATGGGGAGTAATATTCCAATAATTATATATCTACAATTTTTATGATTAACAAGGCCACTAGAAGCAAAAATAAAATAAACTAGTCGAATATAGACTTAAAATGCGTAGAAATAATTTTAAAGCACCGCCCCCCACCGAAGAAAAAGAAAGCATGTAATCTACAAATTTGGATTTATATATTCTCTTTTTTCTTGAGATGTACCTTACCCCTTGTAAGCTTCCATCTCTTCTGTCATGTTCAAGGACCCAGCTTCATGAGTCAACCATCAAAATATAGAGGAAATGTGAAAAGAACACCCTTGGAACATGCTTCTAGTGGCTTTGGAAAATCCAAAGTAGCGACCATTCACCAAGGAGATATAAAAGTAGAATAGATGCAAACCTCCACCCATTTTATGAATTTTCTATGAAATCCAAACTGAGAGAGAACCTTCAACAAAAAATCTTGATTGAATCAATCAAATGAATTGTCCATGTCAAGTTTTATGAGCATTCCTTTATCGTTTCTTTGATTTTTCGAATGGAAAAATTAGTGACCCAAGAGTATATTATCAATTATATATCTCTAGCCCATAAAGCCCCCTGATTGTTAGATATGAGCTCGTGAAGGAGTAAATTTAAGTGTTGAGCTAAAAATTTTGAAATGATTTACTGAGAAGACAAAAGTAGAAAAAGTCTAAAAGGATAGCTAATTATGGATATATAAATTCCTAGAGATGGAATCTGGAATTGAAGAAATTACATAAGTCTTACTACCTAGTCATAATAGAGGTAGTCTAAAAACATGAACAAAGAGAAAATCTTTCAACTAATGATTCCAAAAAAATATGTTCTCTCCACAACTTAACGGTGGGAGGACAGCCATAACTCTCCTACACCTTTAAGGGGGGAGTATGTTGATGAATTGAAGATGGTTTGTGGTAACCCATAAACCACAACATTATCCAAATCAATGTAATCTAGTTAGTGGTCATAAAAAGAAACACCACATTATTCAAAGAAGATTGGTTAGTGGTCATCAAGAAACCACTGCATTATTCAAAGAAGATATATTATTGGTAAACAATAAACTGCCACTTTCCATTGAAGATTATTAGTGGTTAAATATGAATACCACCATTTAAAGAATCCATTACCCCAGTTTGGATCCTGTTATCACTCCAAAATTTATTTTGAGTTGTTAGAGAAAGAAATGATAAAGGTAACCACAAACCTATTGGCATTATGATACAAGTATGATGGCAAGATGACAGATTATAGTGCAGTAGGTCAGTAGCAAAGAATTGATGATCAGACTACAAAGAATGAAGAAAGATGAGTATATATGCAGGTTCACTATATATCATGTCGTGTACATAGGTAGGTTATATGCAGGTTCACTATGTACCAAGTCGCGTATATACGCAGGTTCGCTATATACCAAGTAGGGTATACACGCAGTTTCTCTATATACAAAGACGCGTATACAAATGGGGTTGTGGATCAAAAGTTGCATATACGTATGCATGCACTTTCATGCACGAAAAAGTGTGTAAATGTGGGAAAGCTTATTTTTGGGTCTGTGGTATTTAGACCTATGGTTTTGGTCCTTGGTATTGTGTCCGAAGTGTTGAACCCAGGTATTGGGTCCCTAGTATTGGTTCTTAATGGTTTTGGACCATGGTATTGAGTAAGGCCTAAGACTATAAAAGGAGAAGAAGATCATTAGGCAAAGGTATTGAGAAAGTCTTGAATATCTGATGAAGTATGAGATCCAGTATGCAGGTTATGGGTTCATAATGATTTGCTAAGGAGGAATCTAAGCGGTTGATGGAGAACAAGATCTAAGGATAGATCGGGAACTAAATGGCTTGGAATGAATCATCTCTATACGGTTTGATCATGCTTATTCTAGATCGTGTATACTGACGCATGTAATGTAAATGTTATGATATGGGTGCGATTGATGTCTGAAACAACTGCACAGTTATGAGAAAATATTTGTAGATCTGTATGCGGGTTGGCTTTGGTGAAAGCGCGTATGTACGCGGGTTTGATTCATCATAGTAGCGTATACATTATGATATATGATCTGGTTATTGTGGTAGAGTTCTGTTGTTTGTTCTGTGTTCTGGTGACTATGTTGTTGACAGGGTTTCAGTGTTTCAGTATTGGGTGATTCAAAGATTGATGATGTAGGTGTAGTTGATGAGTATATTGTAGTGATGATTAATTTTGTGCTTCAATGTTGTTGTTGGGTCCAGTATGAAAATTGGATGAAACGTGGCCTTTAGATTATGATGTTGTGTTCCATGAGTATCCAGTCTGAAAATTTATGAAACGTGGTACTTGGAGGAAGAAAGAGAAGGTTGTAGCCTTTTGTAGGTCGGAACCTATGTACTAGTACATCAGTTAGTACAAGAGCTAAGGGGGTGGTAGCTCCCTTCCAGTAGTAGTTGGAAAACGAGTAAAGGTTGGAGCATTTCAGTAGGCCAGCACCTATGTACTAGTAAATGAATCAGCTAGTACAAGAGCTAAGGGGGTTGTAGCTCCCTTCCAAGAGAGTCTGGAGAACAAGAGAAGGTTGTAGCCTTCTGCAGGTAGAAGCTTGCATACTGGTATAAGAATGCACCAGTACAAAACCATTGTAAAAAGAAGTTTCCTTTTAAAAGAAGATTGAGACGACTTGTAGCAGGTGGTTTTCACCCACATTAGGTTTCCACCTTACATCATGGTGTTCATGTGTGCTTCTTGTGTGTTATGATCTGTTCTATTTTACTGATCTTGTTTGTTGTTCATATGGCTAATAATTTTCTGAGGCACTCATTAAGGATCAACTAACTTAATCAAAAGTTTACTAGATCTACGCTTGTTGCATTACACACAGTTGCGTATACACACTGTTTGCCTTAACTGAAGTAGCGTATATGAATCTTAATATGGAAATAAAAAATTTATATTGATTTGATAATACTGATTCACCCCCCCCTCTCAGTATTATTTCCAACAATTGGAATCAGAGCAGGTCCTTTGATAGAAGATTGATCGCTTGAAGGAGATCTGTAGATCAATGGGAAAGAAGCTTAAGAAGAAAGCGTCTAAGAAGAAGAAGACATCTCAGAGGAGCTATGAAAGTGGGAGAATCGATTGGGGAATATGTGGAAGAAGCACTTCAGATTCAAAATCACTTGAGAATGAAGATGAACAAGCAAAAGAAATAGCAGGTATGAATTTGTTATACTCTGGTGATACATTTATCCATCCATTTGAAGATGATGAAAGTGATAGAGAAACAACTGAATTTGCTCTTATGGGTGAGAAAGAAAGATATCGAATAGAGGTAGAATTTAAAAGGCTTACAGACAAAATTAGAGATCAACAAGATCTATTGAAGAAAAGGGAATGTGCCTTCAAAGAAGAAGCTACCAAACTAAAAGCTCAACTAGAGGAAGGAAACAAGGTAAGGAAGTTATTCAAGGACAAGGAAGATCAATGTCAAAAGTTACAGGAAGAAGTGACATCATTAAGAAATGAATTCAATGAAAGGAGCACAACAATCAAGAAACTCAGAGATAGATCCAGCTACTATGAAAGTCTTTAAGCTACAATCCTCTCGCTAAAAGAAGATCTTGAAGAATAAAAAAGGCAGAATAAAGAACTACTCCAAGCTCTTGAAAAATAAGAAAAATAAGTTCTTGAACTAAGACATTAGTTGGAAGAAGGAAGAAAAGTTGAAGAAAACATGAAGAAGCAGTATCATGAAAAGGAGGAGAAACATCAGATTGAGGTAAATATTCTTAAAGATAACTTAGAAAAAAGGATAAGCTCTTACGATTTCAAGATAGTACTAAGATCTTGGATGATATTCTTAGTAGTCAAAGGTCTCCTGCTATCAAAACTGGTCTTGGTTTTCATGAATTTGTTGAAGCAGAATCTAGTTCACAAAGTAAGACAAGGGACTCTAATGCAAAATCTGAAATGCTCAACAAGGAGATGAGAGGTCAACCCCATCAACAGCCAAGGAAAGAAATTCTTCAAAGAAAATATTTTACTCCTCCGATAAAAAAGGTTGAATGTTATGTATGTTCTTGGACATGTTGCAGCCAGATGCAGAAGAAGAATGGTTCAAGATTATCACCCAGAAAGATCATCACGGTCCAAGTACTTTAATGGATATTGTTTTTCTTGCAATATGTTCAGTCACAAAGCTGTTGATTGTTATAGAAGGAATATGAAACATGTAAGATGTTATGCATGCAACAAGCTTGGACATATAGCCAAGGAATGTAGGAACACGGTTCGGGAACCACACCAAAAGGAGAAAACATGATCACACTTGAAGATATGGAAGAAGAAGGAAGTCCAGTCAGGAAGATGTGGCATAACACCATATACAGACATAATAGACTCAGGGGGAGCTGAAAGTGTAGAACTTCAGTGTCCTAAATCTCATACGCAAGTTGCATAAAAGGAAGTCGCGTATATACGCAAGTTATACACTACACAGTCACATATATGTCAATCTGAGGAAAAGCAGTAGGGACAGGCTCAGGAAAAGGGTCTGATATGATTCAGTCCATCATTTGTTCTGTTTGATAATGGTTACAATCTACTAATGATCTGAGGAAATGTCTTGATACTTGTAAGATGTTTAGAAGTGTTTTTGATCCTAACTTGATGATGATAATGCCTTGATACTTCCTTCTGATATATGCAGGATCAGATCTGACAGTAAACAAGATGGCACAGGTTTAGGGGGAGTTTATGTTTTTGAATAATGCATTGTTGACATTATGGTTAGAAGTCCTTGGTAATGATGCTTATATGGCTAAATGATACATCTTGTTATGATATGGTTATGAGTTTTCCACGACAAAATCTCATATGATTCTTGGGGTTATATCAGATTTGTGGTTGAATCTCTAACGATGCATATATGGTGCTTACATGGGTGATCTTCATAAGGATAAGGAGAATTACAAAGCTTGAATACACATATTCATTACTTAATGATGAGTCACTCATATGCTACTGTCATCATATGCATAACGATAATATAATATAGTTATGATACAAGATTCCTATAGTTTTTGGCACTCATATGGATGAGGATTGTTGTTGTTGATGATATCAAGAAATCTTGACAAATGATCGTGAGCTCAGGATACATAGTGCTGGATACGTGAATGATTACTCAAAGTTTCATTGTTGGAGACATGATGATGATGATTTCTTACCTATATGATGATACTTACATATGTTAATTGATGTATATGTTCCCAAGTGATGATACTTGGATCATGCAGATCTTGATGTTGATGAGATGGCTATCACATTTTTCACATATGATATAATGTGAATGATTCGGTTGTTGATCTAGATGATGCTTATGGAGTAGATCATACATTGTGTATGATAATTTTTGATGACTATCATGGTCTTATTTAAATGTTTGGTCTTTGTTATAAATGTCATGTAAAGGTCATATCAAGACTCATGATGTAATAGTTTGTCTCTATCTATTGTAGTCATTTGATGAATCGCTTTTGGTCATATGATGTAATTTGTACCCCCATTATGCATGGGACGGATGATGTAAGGTTCTTGTATAAACTTTTCATGTATCCCCACTTGGTTGGGTGGATGAGTCAATATTGATATACCTCCACTTGGTTGGGAGATGGATGTATGTATGAGTCTTTGGTGATAGGAAGGTCACTTATGATGTATGGAGTCATGTTCTTTCTTGTAGAACATCCTTTTGCAGACCCTACTTACAGTCAGGGGGAGCATGAACAACTCACTTCAGCAGAGCAAAGACTTCAGCATGTACTCAGAGGGAGCATGGACAGATTGGTACATGTTACACAGTAATTTGTCACCGTCCCTGTTACCCCTCTCTTGCATCTTGGAGGACTCATTCCAGGACTTGTGGGAAGTGACAAGACTTGAAACCACTTGCATCATTCACCTATGAACATGAGCTGCATATGCCCTGAAGACATCTCCTGCACCTTGCCCTTAAAAAAAACCCTTTTTACATTAGCGCTGGCCCACTGTGTTATGCCCGCGCTAATGGGGAAAGTCCTATAAAAGGGGCACGCCATTAGCGCTCTATCCTAGAGTCGCAATCGCGCCAACCTTTTTGGGCAAAGTTTTGAATTAATCAATCTTCGAAAGTTCTATCCAACTCATTCACCAACTGAATCCAAGTTAAGTGAGGATGGTTTGGCTTCAAATCTCCTTGAATGGGAAGTAGTTTTCCACCATTCCATAGAAGTTTCCAAGTTATGAAGCCAAATCCATTATTGTTGTGATTGATTCTTATCTCTTCCTTTTCATCTATGAAAAGCTTGTTTCCATGGCTTGGCAAGCTAGTTCTGATTCTAGTGGAACTCTAAAAAATATAAGAGATTGAGTTGCAAGAGCCTTCTTTGTCTCCATAAGGCTTTACCTAAAGTAAGGAGATATCGTTCACCAAAGAGAGAGAGGCTTGTCCTCATCCCTCAAGACTTTGCAAGATTTGTGTAGTTGCCGCACACCCAGCCAAAGGAGGACTTGACGTCAGGACGCTGGTTGTATTCTCCTTTGTTGATTATTAATAATAGATGACTATCATTATGGTTCCATTCTCATTGTACTTGTAATGGTTGATGTTGAATTATATCCTTCCTGATAGATGTATAATTGCATATATTGGATTTCACGCTTGTGTTTGTGTTGTTCCCTTTGTGTGCAGGTGTCCATTCACCGAGATAGTGGAGGATGGTAACCGGCCAAGACAAAGGAGCGTGGGTGATGTTTCTTCCACGAACAAAAGCGTTGGAACTCAAGTAGGTCTTCATCACCTACCTTTTATTTACAATTAGGAACTTGCGTGATAGCATTGTTTGATTGTTGCTAGACCCGTTCTGGGCTAGTAGGGATCTCGCCTCTATCCGTAGAGGGGATTTACCTCTCCAACAATTTGGCAACTCCGCTGGGGAGTTTAGCTTGTTGTTTAATTTGTAAACTTAGACTGAGTCTGAAGCACAGCCAGATAGCCTTCGAAACACTATTGCTTTGCAGTAGTGAAGTAGATCAAAGCCGCTTCAATCAATCTCAGGCTTGGTTTACAAACTGAACAATTTGGAGTTTCTCTTACCTCTTTGGTTTTCTCTTGTTTGCTTGCTTGGATAGCTTTTTGGATTTGATTTCTTGCTGCCTCTTGCTTCCTGGCTTGCCTAGATACTATAACCGAGCTTTAGACTGCTTATTTTTCTTTTTGAATTGGCAAACTTCATTAGCGCGTTTTTTGTTTTGACAGTCGCGCTATTGGCCCTTGTTGCTAACAGACAACCCGCGCCAATCCCTGCTTAGCATGAGTTACAGCCGAACAGTCGCACCAGGCCTCTTAGCTTTTGAATTCAATTGTTTGCCTGCCTTCTGAGCTTGGATTTACATCTTGCCACGCCTTTTTCAATTACTGGAGTGTGTTTGATCCTTCTTTGACTAGTTTTTAACCTTTGTCCTTCGGGTGTTTGCCTCTTTCTATCGATTTCACACCTCAACCCTAGGGCATCTAGTGGCCGTGTGTGTCGAGCCTTCTGTGGGAGTTTTGGGTTTCTTGATTGTCCAGTTGACTTTGTGATTGCTTTCCACACTTGTTCAGTGATTGTTGAAGTGTTTTTGATTGATTTCCGAGTGACTTGCTTTTTCTTGCTTGGATTTCATTCTAGCTTTGTTTGAGCTTAGATCACATAGCTCGTACAAGCCTTTGTTTTCCTTTCGATTTGGAGAAGTGTTTTAGTGTCTTGGGATTTCATTATGTTCTCATTGAGTGAATTTGTCTCTTTTACTCAGTGTTATTGTCTTTCAAAATTCATTCTAGTGCATTGTGCCTTTGAAAAGAAATCAAATAATCTCTTTTGCATTCAATAGTTAATGGAATAGAACTTTTCATTGATTTGTATTATTGAAAAGGAAAAGTTTCATTTATTTGCCATTAGCTGCATTAGGGTGTTTGATTGATTGCGCTCATTTTTTTATTATTGAAAATTCTTAACCTTCTCGTAGTTAGTATTCATCGAACGAAATGGTATTCTTTGGCATATAGCTTGCATCTAGGCAATTGTGAAAGATCACATACGGTAGGGCCTGAAATCGAAACTTAACTAAAGATCAACCATAAAATAAA
>APFE031512535.1:0-11244 GCA_000404065.3 Pinus taeda | reverse complement strand
TTTGATGCTTTCCTATCTACATACTACCCTTATTTCTTCCAAGGGCCCAGATTAAGCTGTTGGGCTCGTCTGCTTCTCTACCTATCTAAGAATCTGCCAAGATTAAGCTGTTTGGACAGATTTACATTCTCTCTATTCTAAAACAGGAAATTTAAACCTAGGGAGACCAAGATTAAGCTGTTTGGACCTCCCTTTAACTGAAAATTGGCGATACCGGGATAACTTTTTTCAAAAATTTGGAAGGCAATTGAATGAACTTGGAGTAGCCTTCTTCGCTTGGAGACTGTTAAGCAAATATGGAGCATTGTAGCATGCAAAGTACGACATATTTGGCCTGTAAAAATGTCAATCATGAAATATGAATAACCTGCTGCAGCAAGAAGCTAACAGATCCTATGGAAGCATATCTCATGGGGCTCTTTAGTTCATATTCACTTAGAGACATTGTTCCCCATTTGATTGTCCCCACTTGGAGAAATGGTTTTTCAGGGTCTGAGTGCATATCCAAAAGGCTGGATAGGTTTTTCATCAACGAGGCTCTAGCTGACATCTTGAAGGATCTAAAATCCAAGGTCATTCCATCTTTTCTTGGAATCACAATTTCCATTAGACCAAAACACACAGAGATTAGTCTGTGCTACAGTCATCAGAGTTAGGATCCATGAGAGACAGTTAGTCCATGTCATGAAACACACAAAGGGTGTTAAAAATGTCTAACAATCTCCCCCCCAATGTGATCTGGGTGAGTTTTGAAGTCTAGTATTGTTACTATGATACCACTTGCTGGAATCATGATTGACGCTAGACCAAAACCTGCAGGCATTAGTCTCTGCTACAATCATTAGAGTTAGGATCTGCGAGAGGTAGTTAGTCCATGTCACGAAACAAACGGGGAGCATTTAACCCAATGTTCAACATCTTTTCCCTTTTGTCACTTTTAAATTCTTTTATCAGGGAAGGGGGAAACAGGATATAGGGCTCACCCTTTGAAATTCAACCATTCCTGGCTAAAATTAAAATATTTTGAAGAGCTTGTTAGAGAAGTATCGCACATGCCACTATCTCCCTCGACCCGAAATTGTAGTGGATCCATTTGCAAAAAAATTAGATCTTTGAAGATGGAGGTTTGTAAATGGGAGAATAAAAATAAGGCTATCAATTTTCAAGAATTGATAAACATTGAAGAATCCATGAGTACTATGAATGACCCTTGTGACCCCTTATACTTCTTCGAACAATACAACTAAAAAATTCTAGAATTGGAAGCAAGGGAAAGACAATTATCTTTGATGTATGAAGAAGAATGGTGAATGAAAAGCAGGGCTATTTGGGTGGTGGCACGAGATAAGAACACAATTTTTTTTCACAATCATGCATCTAAAAGGAGGAAGGAAAACACCAGATGGGGAATTTGGGATGACGATGGATATTACATCACCTCATAATTTCACATAAAGTAGACAACTGTTAGTTTCTTCAGGAATCATTTCAAAGAAAGAGGTCAAATCTTCTCTTCCCAAATAGAGTTCATAAAACATATACCCCATATGCTTTTTATAGAAGAAAATGAAATGTTAGGGAGGTCGATTTTGAAAGATAAGCTTACTATGGTATTAATTTCATGTGCTAAGGAGAAAATTCCTGACCGAGATGGTTGGGGGGGTTGAATTATTCATTCATTTTCTAGAATTGGTTATTCCTGACCTCTTGGCTATGGCAGAAGAGTCTAGGACACATTGCTATATATCTGGGGTAACTAATGCTACATTCATAACATTAATTACCGGGAAATGAAATCCATCTTCCTTTGTGGATTACATGCCTATATCAATTTGTAACTTTGACTATATGATGATATCAAAATTAATTTCTAACAAACTGAAGAATATATTGTTTAAGCACATCTCGCTGTAACAATTTGGCTTCCTAGAAGGAAGATAGATAAAGGATGCAATCGCAATCACTATGGAGTTCTTACACTCCATAAAGGTGAAAAAGAAAAAGGCATGCTAGATGAAGATCAATTTGAACAAATCTTATGACAATGTTAATTGGGAATTCTCGTGGTTGATCCTCCATAAGATTAGGCTAGAACATCAGAATATTGGAGGATTATGGCTTGTGTCTCCTCCCCAAATTACACAGTAGTCATTAATGGCCTTCCGTCATCTTTTTTTAAGGCTTCTAGTGGTTTAAGACAAGGATGTGCATTGTCTCCCCTCACCTCCTTTTCCTACTTGTTTTAGATGGATTAAGTAGGAAGGTGGTTCACTTAAGGGCCAGGGGCCTAATAAAGGGAGCACGGTTGACAAGGCATATCAACATCACACACTTGATGTTCATTGATGATTTACTCTTCAACGGTGAAACAAATATTGAAGAATGGTCACATATGTATTCGATCCTTACATCCTTCGGGGAGGCATCCAACCTCTTCATGAATAAGAGAAAAATAGAGTTGATCATGGGTAAAAGAGAGGATAGTGTGACGAAGGAGATGTGTACATTTTTGGGGTGTCATCCATTCATTGAGATGAAGGATTTGTTTATCTTGGTTTCAAATTAAAGCCAAATAGTTATGGAAACTTGGATTGGGAGTGTCTGTTAGATAAGTTCGATAATAAGTTGCTATTGTTGTCAAACAGATGGATATCTCTTGGTGGGCGGTTGATATTGATCAATTTTGTACTTTAAAGTATCTCAGTGTTTTGGATGCATCTATTTATGCCCTTGACGGAGATCATTCAAAAATCAATGCTATCATGGCCAAATTTATATGCTTTGGTCACAATTAGTTGGGGAAAATTCATGTGGTTTGTATTTCAACCATAGCTATACCATTTGAAGTACGTGGATGCGGCGTCTTATACACTAGAACCTTTAACAGAGCTTTGATAATCAAGAATCTATGGAGAGTGTTGTCTGGTAGCAACATATGGAAACAAATTATAAATGGGAAATATATGAATTACCAAGAATATGATGTATGGATCAAAGGAGTGGTACAAAATAAGTGTTCTTCATCCATATGGTGCAGTATGATGAAAAACAAGCACTGTCTTCTTGGGAGCCTATGATGGGATGTTGGGATAGGTTCACAAATTGAGGTTGGCTTGGACACCATAAAAGGATTTGAGGGAAACCATTCATTATTAGTTCTTCTTCGACACCATTTACATGAAAGATGTACCTTCTTCCTTAACCACTACACTGCTCAAATTTTTGTTTACTACTTTTGATTATTGTCTTGAGGTGGATGAGATTGGCTTAATAATTCTTTTAGCAGTCGAGTCGGAAAATTACATCACACAACTAAGTGCCATGGCTATCACAATTTCTAAGCATGAGGATAAGTTGATATGGGATGGCCAGATAAAAGAGGGTCATATTATGGCTAGGGAGATATTATAGACTGTCTTTGACATCAAAGCTCCAGTAAGTAGGTCATGGTTTCAAAAATCTTGGTCTTTGGAGATCCCATAGAAATTAAAATGTTTTTGTTGGCTGTCTCTACAGAACATAATTATTACATGGGAGAATGTTTTACACAAGGATTTCATTGGCCCTAGCTTATGTTTTATGTGCATGAATGATGTTGAGGATGTGAGGCATTTATTCCTAAATTGTTCCTTTGCATCAATGGTATGGAACGAGGTTTTACACTCATTAAGCATGGTTTTGATTTGGATTCAGAGTTCATTGGAGGACTGTCTATAACAATGGTTTGGAACTCAAAATGAACATTGTTGTATGCCCTTCTACATTATGTGGGGCATTTAGAGAAGCAAGAACTGCAAGATCTTTGAACAAAAGGCAGCTGATGTTAAGAGCACTGTGAATAAGATAGTGGCATATTATTTAGAGATTGAAACAAGGAAGAATATACAAAACAAGAGATCGATCAATAAAAGGGACATATGGAGGAACTCCTCTATCAGATTCTTTAACGATGGATGTACACAAAGGAAGTGCAGATGTGGTGCCCACATTGTAATAAAGCCAAGCAATAGAGCCAAGCATATACTATCATTTTTGGTGGGAGGGTGGAATTGGTTCCAACAACCGTGCAAAAGTCATTCCTTTATGGGGCATACTCATAAATGCCAAATGGTTGGGTATTAATGTTTTACGTGTGCATTTAGATTCAAAAGGTATCATTGATTGGGTCAATGGACGCTCACAATTTCAGCCTCCACTACTCTCAAATTGGACGCGTCACATTTGTACTCTGGTGAAGTCTTTCCAAAAAATATCTTCAGGGACATCCACATGGAACAAAACCCAGTTGGGTACATCTGTCAAAGAAAGGAGATGCAAAGGAGCAGGGTGTGATCTATTTTGCTTCTTTTGTCTACGGTTCTCTGTCTAATGCAAGAAACATTAATATCATATACGAGCTCTATGTAGACTCTTATTGCTTTTTATTATTTTTTGTTTTTGATACATCTTTTTGTGACAATAATTTCATGCTAAACAGTTCGAGTATAATAGATGGGTATATGTAATGTCTTATAAAGAGTCACGGGTAGATAGTAATGTAGATATACCATAATGTTTTGTTGATTAGGAGGTCTTATTATGCAAAATAGGAAAATTTAGATGTTTTTGTAACACTTACACACCTCTAGTGAATCATGGAGAGTTTAGAGAGAAAAAACCATTTCGTTTGTATTTTTTTTTTAAATTTAAAAAATGTGTGTTTTTTTTTTTTAATCTACTGAAAAAAAAACCACAAGTCAAACCCACAAGTCACATGCATCCTGTAATTGTTGTATAAGAGAAAGCTTATCTCTGTGTTTGACAAGGAACAACGTTTTGCATGTCTACTCTATCCCAGAAACACACATATTGTCCCTCGAACTCCCCCAGCTTCGACCAAAACTCACGCACTTGCCATTCCAGTGTGACCTATCCCTTGCAGCCTGAAATCTAAACAAACTTCGAGGAGCCTGAAATTTAGATAACTAGCATTTGCACCTTATGTTGCAAAGGAGACGCTGTAAGGCATAGAGTGGTGAAGAATAGCATAGAGTGGGGAAGAATAAGGAAATGTATAGAGTGGGGAAGAATAACATAGAGTGGGGAAGAATAAGGGCATGTGAATGGACATTGTTGAAAGCAAGGCTGGATGATAATGAATTACAATTGCAATAGTTAGTTATGTGTATTCTGAAAATGGATATTTCCCAATTGGAAAATGTCGATAACTCTAGTAAAATCAATCTGTTTTTCACCCACTGCCATATGGAATCAACAATCAAATCCCCCCTTTTTTCAACCTTCTCTATGAAATTAGATGCATCTTGAAAAATATAGCTAATATTTGAATCATCAACATTATACATCTCAATTTTCTATACTCAAAAAGGTCTCGATATTGTGCTTCTGATTGACTAAATTGATTAGCACAAAAGCATAGAACATGAGTGACATCCAGAAACTATAATGTAGTTATAGACCTTGAAGCCAAAGATCCACCAATAAAAAATATTCTGTAACATGTGATGGCCGCTCTGAGCCGACAGCCTAAGAAAGCAAAGCCATCTTTTCCAAAATGTGTTCACTATCAAGCTTTGAAATCTTGTTCAAATATTTCAATTTAACTGTCAAGGATATACTGTGACATGAATCACTATTTCCTTTTGGATATTTTCCATGATAGTTGTCCTGGGAAAATGGTGACATTTCTAAGTTATCCTTATAAGGTGATTTTGAGAATGGATACTGAGAAAGTCCTGTAAACCTATACCACTAGTATATGCAAGATCATTATGAAGGGTTGTAGGCCCACAAGAAAACCATCTATAGTACTAACATGATTTCACTTACTGACAATCCAAGCCTGATATAATTACAAACTAAGAATTTGTTATCATATTAAAACCTATCACACATGTGAGATCTATAGTTCCTTGAATTCAAATGATCAAGCACGCTCACCATCTTCAATCAGTGTACAAGGGCCTCTTCCTATATGTCGGATGATAAGAAAAAACAAGGCAATATTAAAATTGTTGTTTCTTCGTGGAATAAATTTCCCAATTGGAAAATGTCGATCAACTCTAGGAAAATCAATCTATTTTTCACACACTGCCATATGGAATCAACAATCAAATCCCCCATTTTTTCAACCTTCTCTGTGAAATTAGATGCATCTTGAAAAATATAGCTAATATTTGCATCATCAACATTATACATCTCAATTTTCTATACTAAAAAAGGTCTCGATATTATGCTTCTGATTGACTAAATTGATTAGCACAAAAGCATAGAACATGAGTGACATCCAAAAACTATAATGTAGTTATAGACCTTGAAGCCAAAGATCCACCAATAAAAAATATTCTGTAACATGTGATGGCTGCTCTGAGCCGACAGCCTAAGAGAGCAAAGCCAAATTTTCCAAAATGTGTTCACTATCAAGCTTTGAAATCTTGTTCAAATATTTCAATTTAAATGTCAGGGATATACTGTGACATGAATCACTATTTCCTTTTGGATATTTTCCATGATAGTTGTCATGGGAAAATGGTAACATTTCTAAGTTATCCTTATAAGGTGATTTTGAGAATGGATACTGAGAAAGTCCTGTAAAACTATACCACTAGTATATGCAAGATCATTATGAAGGGCTGCAGGCCCACAAGAAAACCATCTACATCACTAATATGATTTCACTTATTGACAATCCAAGCCTGATATAATTACAAACTAAGAATTTGTTATCATATTAAAACCTATCACACATGTGAGATCTATAGTTCCTTGAATTCAAATGATCAAGCACGCTCACCATCTTCAGTTAGTGTACAAGGGCCTCTTCCTATACGTCGGATGGTAAGGAAAAACAAGGCAATATTAAAATTGTTGTTTCTTCGTGGAATAAATTTCCCAATTGGAAAATGTCGATCAACTCTAGGAAAATCAATCTATTTTTCACCCATGGCCATATGGAATCAACAATCAAATCCCCCATTTTTTCAACCTTCTCTATGAAATTAGATGCATCTTGAAAAATATAGCTAATATTTGCATCATCAACATTATACATCTCAATTTTCTATACTCAAAAAGGTCTCGATATTGTGGTTCTGATTGACTAAATTGATTAGCACAAAAGCATAGAACATGAGTGACATCCAGAAACTATAAAGTAGTTATAGACCTTGAAGCCAAAGATCCACCAATAAAAAATATTCTGTAACATGTGATGGCCGCTCTGAGCCGACAGCCTAAGAGAGCAAAGCCATCTTTTCCAAAATGTGTTCACTATCAAGCTTTCAAATCTTGTTCAAATATTTCAATTTCAAAGTTTCTTCACATTGCACAAGTATCTAGAATACAAGTATCTAGAATGCAGGACATTGGGAATGTGGATATGACGGTTTACAACAGTGAAGTTCCTTCCGAATTTACAAGAAACGTCAGGTTGGGAGTGGCAATACTATAAATTAAATAATTATGAAAAAATATTCTAAATCATAATACATCTTATAGTGAGTAGTGCATTGATATATATCATATTTCAATTTATAAAATGTTTGGAGGTATTACTTACCAATGTTTAGATTACATTCATACAATGTTTAAAGGTACTACTTAGCAATGTTCAGATTACATTCATACTCTGTTTGAAGGTATTACTTACCAATGTTCAGATACATTCATAATAGATGAATATAATCCACGTATATTTGGTTAAATTCAAAACTGACTGAAATATAATGCCAATATTGGAATGTTATGCTTCTTATAAATGTTTGAATATGAATGGTTGTAACTTCATCATTTCTCTTAATCCTCCACGAAATCTAGCTTGAACTCATGCCCAAATTTGTTTTGGTCAATATCTCCATAGATAAATTGGTCCATTGATCCAATTGTTGTTTCTAAAATGTAACAACCAAGCTTTTCCCATGATATCCCATGTAACAAATCTGAAGCAATTTCTGGACTATTTAGAAAAAGCTCGACTAGTCTTGGATGCTGTGAAATATCAAACGATATTTTTCCAGTGGAAGGATGTCCTGGAACCCCTAATTAAATTGCCATAATATGAAAATCACTATCATGTGTATTTTTGTCTTCAATGGTAAGGAAAATTCCTTCAAAAGTAGTCTCAGTCGCATTGTAGAATGCATCCACACGAACCTTATCATATCATGCCTTTAAAGCCTTGATCCATCTCCAGTCTGAAAATACAATTGATATTCCAAGGACAAAAATTCCAGAGCATTCACCAAAGAATATTAACTTTGGTTCCTTGTGTTCCAAACTTTTATTTGAATTTATTTAAGGATTTTTCCTTTCTTGAATCATGGAGTCTCTCTCCCTGTCCTTTTGGATGCCCATTCATGATAATATCAATTGACTCATCTTGAGGTGAACCAAACTCGCCACAGGAGATAGCCTGAAGATTTGTTGCATTTGATCCATTAATTACTGTCTCTTGGGTAGAATGAAGGTATTTTCCAGTAATTTCATGTTAACTGCTACCTAATAGCCCCGTACGTTTTCTTTAAAGTAAAAGAAAAATGAAGTACCATCAATGACAAAAGGTCGACAACAGTCTTTTGTAACATAGTGTGACATGCTGCTAGACGATGCTTAACAATATCAATGCCAATCAGTGTCCCAGACCTCCTCAAGATTTCAGCGAGCATACAGATTTCAACACCCGTGCCGTCAAATCTAGGAAGTGCCTTATCTGTGATTTTATCAGGTCCCATAAATAACCTGACAAAAGCGTGACAGTGTGTCCCTCAAAGAGGTATTCCAAATTATTTCCCAACATCAACATTGTTGATTGCATCAAATCCTTCTAGGTAACAATATTTTGATGCGTTGATCACTCCAACAGGGCCTTGAACATGGTGGAGTCCAGAAAAAAAAAGCTTAGAATTCTGAAGCAACACACCTATGCCTTACAGCATATGTAGAAACCAATGATGCATAATTGATCAAATTCACAAATGGTGTTTCCAATAATTGTAAAACTGCAATTAATGGACAAATAGTGTCAGGAATCTGCGACCACAACATCAGGAATATCTAGCGACGTCGGAGCACACGCTGGACAATCCACAGGAAAGATTTAAATATCAGAGAATTTACAAATAACCAGCCAAAAGCTAAAAGCATTCAAAGCATTTTCCTAATTAAAGGATAATAACAAAAGCAACCTCAAAGAATACTTACAAAATAAATGTCTGGTATGTCATCACATGCGCTAAAATTAATCATGTCCGAATTGTTTAAAAAAGAGGTTAGATATTATAGCTGGAAAAGAATAGGCCTCCACATTGTAAATTGAATCAACCTAAATGACTCAACTGGCATTAAAAATAATGGCAATAAGGGCGTTGCTAGAAATACATACTAGTCAAAAAGCAACCTTGATATCTCCACATAATGGAATGGCAGTGGTTGAAAATCTCTTGTGGTTCCACGCTCACATCAAGGACTTCTGTCAATCTCTCTGTACAAGCACTTAATTAAACGTTTTCCCACATTTAAACACTTGAAAGAAATCTAGAATGTTATAGATCATGAATAACAATTAAAAAATCTCCCAAAACAGAGCTAAGACTGTTTCAAATGTATTATCTTGTTACAAGCTAACCAATACAAAGAGCAAAGACAGATGCATAAATTTCAAAATACAAAATGTTTAAGGCCTCAGTTACAAGGAGAGACAGTGTAGATGCATAGTTGGTAATATGCAGGATGCCACTGGAGAAGATGGAACAACCACTAGGATTCGGTTCAGCACCACCATTGATGGCAGGAAGCCATGGCAACAGGTTTTTGCAATGATTTTCCTCCCAGATTCTCTTCCCTCATCTTGTCTGCATATGTTGATGTGGTTCTCTTGTGCCTCATGGGTTATTTTATCAGTCCTCATGTGTTTGGTTGTCTTATTTCCTTTCTAAGAGATGGTGGCTTACTCTGCAGGTCTATAATTTGCCATCACATCGGTCTCTGGTGTTCATATTCTTCTGTTTTCTTGGCCCAGGGCTGGCAAGAATTATCTTTATTTTCTATTTTTCTGTTTGGTGGTGCTAGGAATTTCCTTTTCCATGGCTGTGATGCTAAGGGCAAACTTATGTTGCCATGGAATCTGTTGGTTTATCAGCATCAAAGGTGGAATGAGGAATCTCTTGCCAAAACAAGAGGCAACAAGAAATTGCTACCCATTCCTGCCCAACTTGGAGTTTTTCTACCAACGGAGGCCCCAATGAATCTATTAAATCAGCAGCCTTTAGAGGGTTATATTGAAAATTCATTGAGAACAGCTCTGATATGTCATTTCAAAAACCTGGAAATAACCAGCCAAAAGCTAAAAGCATTCAAAGCATTTTCCTAATTAAATTTATCCCTAAAAGGTATTCAAAAATAGTGACTCTAAGCCAGTCTCAACCTTATGGAACCTGATATCCCTTATATCCTCTATTAAAGACCTCACCTAAAACAAGGTTGAAATTGGAAACAAGCATTCAAACTACTCTTAGCCAAAGCAATTTGTAAGAATACATTATTATTTAAAGGATAATAACAAAAGCAACCTCAAAGAATACTTACAAAATAAATGTCTGGTATGTCATCACATGCGCTAAAATTAATCATGTCCGAATTGTTTAAAAAAGAGGTTAGATATTATAGCTGGAAAATAATAGGCCTCCACATTGTAAATTGAATACCCCTAAATGACTCAACTGGCATTAAAAATAATGGCAATAAGGGCGGTGCTAGAAATACATACTAGTCAAAAAGCAACCTTGATATCTCCACATAATGGAATGGCAGTGGTTGAAATTCTCTTGTGGTTCCACGCTCACATCAAGAACTTCTGTCAATCTCTCTGTACAAGCACTTAATTAAACGTTTTCCCACATTTAAACACTTGAAAGAAATCCAGAATGTTATAGATCATGAATAACAATTAAAAAATCTCCCAAAACACAGCTAAGACTGTTTCAAACAGTGTTGCAGGAATCGCCCCCCCCCCTCGGATCCCAAGCCTGAAGCGCGCCACCGAGGCGAAGCGTCCAGGAAGCGCTGTCCGAAGCGCGATTCCGTTTTCAGGTGGCGCGATTCCGGGAGAAAATGGCGATTCCTGCCATATTAGGTGGCGCCCGCCCGGAAGCGCGGTTCCTCCGGCGCTTCGGGCATGGGGTGGCGCCACGCCACCTGCCCGGAAGCGCACGCCACCCGCACGCCACCCAGGCGCCACCCGAACGCCAC
>APFE031512533.1:0-17153 GCA_000404065.3 Pinus taeda | reverse complement strand
TACAAAGAAGAAATATGATGAGAAGATAGAAGGAGAGTTAAAAAACTCTGTTGACTGATGACATCTCTGATGGTACAAGTGTCTTCTGGATCATCCTTGGGCATGGAGTCGTCAAATAATCGTCAGGTGCTACTCCAGCAGTCAACAGTCCCCTTGTAAGATTTTCCTTTGGTACATCTCAGACATGTACCTTCATGCTCTTCTTGAATTCAGGCATCCCTCTCACCATCTGACTCATCGGATAGGGCCCCATAAGTATACCTCTAGTGATATAGATGAGATATGTCAATTGACATGATCCCTAATGGACCATCCTGCAACTTGATACAAATTGCCAACCCTGAACCCATGAGAAAAAGCATCTTTGAAAATTCTATTTTCAAACACATACATTTCCATCGATGAATGCCACCGTGAAACCTTTGACTTCCATTGCTGAAAGGGACGTCAGGTTCTTCTTGCGATCAGGTACATAAAAGATATTCTGCAAATGAATTGAGTTACCCTCATTCAATTGAGGGGTAACATTTCCTACACCCTTTCCGAGATAGGTGGCATCGGCTCCAAGTATAATCCCACGATTGTTTCCATCTCTTACCAGATTCAAGAGAGCACCCTTCTATCCGATGAAGTGCCTTGAAGCACTATAATCAATAAGCTAGATTCCCACAGAATCTGAAGGAGAGGACCAATACAAGGTAACACTTCTTTATCTTATCAGAAACAACATGTGATTCTTCATACCTGGGGTTCCTTGCTTTCTTTGAAGAGTCGGCCATTTTCTTGATGACCTGCATTACCTGCCATTCCTCCAATCATTGAAGATGTCCCTGGAATGATTGTTATCTTCATCAAGAGATGTGTCCCTGCCATTCAGACACTCCTTCGCATAATGGCTGAAGTTATTGCAAACAAGGCATATGTCTTTCCTTCCACCCTTAGATCCAGACTTCCCATTGAAGTGATCTTTAGGCCATCAGAAACTTTCGCTACGCCATTCTAATAATATTCTCTGCTTCGACCTCACCCTTGGTGAATTTGAAGAGAGATGAGAAATCCATTGATCCTTTTGTCCTTTCCCAACTATCTTTGGTGATTGCTCTTCCACTCTTGCTTGGGCATTGTCTTCACCTCAGCTCTGATACCATGTTAATTTTAGGTATGTTCTATGCTTAGAGCAATTTATTTCAATTTCCACAGTTAGCTCAATACCTTTTCCACATTAGCAATCACATCGGCATTAAAGTAAACCGCAGATAGAACATAAACATAAATCGCAAAACACAAGCCAAGACAAGAGGACACAAGATGTGGCGCTAGCTAGGGACAAACCCCAATGTGGGGAAACCCTTGATCAATTCTTCTTATATGTTCTTCAATAGTTCAGCAGAGAAAGAGAGATAGTACATTTACAATAGAAGTCAATACTTTGACTTATCTAGATAAGAGCATAGATCATCTCTAAGAAGATGATACATGAGATCAATTGAAGACATGTTGCTTCAACTGATTCTCCAAGGTGACTCCTTCACCTATCATTGCGATGCATCTCGTCATCATGTTGCACCTCACCTTGTTGCACCCATCATGACAATGTTGGACCTTATGACCATGTTGTACACATCATATTGTTGCACCTTATGTTGCACTGTTGTCGCAGTGTTTAGCACTGTTGTACCTTGTGCCACTCCTACACCATGTTGTCACCCATGTGTTTGTTGTGCCATTGCTACTTTGTGTTCTTGTTGCACTAAGCACCATGAACTTGTTGTTGTTGTTGCAATACATCATGTTGCTACAATATATCATACTGTTGCACCTCACCATTGTGTTGCACCTCATTGCAGCATTCATCATCACAGTGTTGCACTTTGTTATATTTGTGTTGCACTCATTATGCTATGATACACTTCATCACTATACCCATCATCATCACAATGTTATCACATCACAGTGTTGCACTTTGTTATATTTGTGTTGCACTCATTATGCTATGATACACTTCATCACTATACCCATCATCATCACAATGTTATCACATCATATCACTCAAACAGTAATTCGAACAGCATTCACAATTTGGTCATGGACTGGTTAGGGCAGCAATGACAGTCCTACTAGCCTTCACAACTTAGCTGCAACATCCCTACCAAGACTACGGTCACCCTTCTTCAGCACTCCTACATCCCACGTTGGCTTGTCATACCCCAACAAGCCTTATGCCCTCCTAACGCAGACATGTAAATGTGATAGTGACTGCGGCTACAGCAAGCCTATCCCTTGCTACGATAACCCTTTCCAAGGATTATAGCCCCATAAAACTATGCCTTCGGCCCTCAAGAACAGGCTGTGGCATCCATGACAGTCTCTCAGCCTCCACCAAAGTGTCACTACTGCTCCAGCAATTATCTCAACCTTCATTGATGAACTCAGCCTCCTTCACGCTGTCTTAGAGCCTCCCTTTCTTGTTGTGACTAGGGATTAGGGTTGTTGTAGGTGTACTCTTTCTCCTCCACATAGGGTACTTAGGCTTCTACCATGGCTGCATTAGATAGGGCAACATTAGGGCTTCTTGTAATTGAGATAAGGGTTGTCTTTTATGACAGCGTTTAGGGCAACATTAGGGATTGTAAGGACAGCGTAGGCCTCTTCACCATGACTGCATTAGGGCTTCTCCATGGGGCAGCATTAGGGCTTCTCCATAGGACTGTGTTAGGGCTACTTCCTCCTAGATTTCTCTCACACTAAAACCCAAGACAAGTGGAGAGAAATCAAGAGAGAAGTTTTGTGTAAAATGACTCGCAAGTCATCTCCTTTTATACTAAAACATTGAGCACGTGAGGGGTTTATTTGGTTGCTTGCCGACCTTGAAAAATTTGACGAATTGTCTTATAACACAAATAAATTCATAACTTCGTGAATACTTACAGGAATCGGATGACCTTGACATCAATCCTACACCTCTCAATGAGAGGGATCCAAGAAAAATATTAGCCGCCATAAATAAGATGACCCACATGGAGTTTGGCCCTAGTTGCGAATTTTAACAAATTTCACGATGGTTTTTGGGCCATCTGCAGCAGCGATGACCGAGGGTCAAACTCACTCCTTTGACTGTGTGTTTTAGGCAGGAAATCCAATTTCCCTAGGCCGCATCTATTGGCACAAAAATTGAGGAATTTGTTGTTGTTTGACCTATGTTGACCACATGCCCTTTAACCACAGATTTGACTATGCGTTGATCAAGTTTGACCAAATTTTTCAAGACTATTTTGGGCTGATTCAGATTGTCTTTGGAGGCCAAGTTGGCTGGGTTTGACCGAGCTAATTTGGAGGAGACTTTCTGCTAGTTTGACTAGCATTGACTTTCTGGTTAGGGCATCCTGTTGATTGTTGTTTGACTACACTGTTTTACAATGATTGGGCAAGTAAATTTTGTATGAATACTCTCCCTCTCTGCAGAACTTTTGAAGAATAATAAGAAGATTTGATCGAAGGGTTTTCCCCACATTGGGGTTTTGCCTGACAGCTGCCAAATATAGTGTCCGCTTATTGTTGATGTTCCATCTGCATTTACTATCAATGTTAAAGTGATTGCTTATTTGGAAACTGATATTGGACTAATAAGAAAAATTTAAGTAAATTTCTCTAAAGCATAGAACATACCATTGTTATCTAAAATTAACTATTCTTCGTAATGAATGAGTAAGCTTATTCAATATGCCTTCAATATGTAATTTGATACTTGCTTATTATATTTTATAACTTTGAATACCAGTTTTTTTATATCATCAAAAATTCCTTTGAATATATACAATTTCCTTCACCTTTTTTTGGCATATAATACAAATTAAATTATCTATCCACTTACCCACCCCTTTAACTCTTTGGTAGATTTCCTCCACATAAGAAGATAAAACTTACTGTTCATATAAAGTGATATATGTTTTTCTTTTGTTCTTTCTACCTTGTAAATACCATGGGCAATTGCCATGGTTTGCCAAAACCATGAACTTGTAAACGACTAATGGTTAAATAATTATTGAATGTTTCTTCTTAGTACACTCTTTAAGATACTAGTATAATTCACTTTTTACTTTTTCACGTACGCTTCTTACAATATTTGGAATATATCAATGATTTTAACCATGTTCCTTACCTTTCTACTTCTATCTTAATTTTAGGAATAAAAGTGGCCAAAAGCCTAAATATGGTCAAGGACCCAAAGAATAGGGAAAAACTCCAAAAATATAATTAGAATGGCTAAAAGCCCAATATGGCAAGTGGCTAGATTTAGAAAACAAGCCTTTGATATCAAATGTGATAACCAAATATGGTTCACCAATAAAGCATCCAAAATACTTGGAATGCTATAAAGAAATCCATTAGGATAAATAATATATTCAATAATGCAAGAGAGATGAAATGAATTACAAATTAGGGTCCATACATATACTAGGAGAAAGTCCTCTTCATAAGAAGTTATGTATTTTCATTAAGACATGTTCTTTGTTGGTTCTCTTCATTAATTATGAATTATTTATTATTTATATTATTATTATTACTTATATATTTATGTTATTTTGCCTTAAATCAATGGTGCTCAGTGTTGCTTCCCTACTTGAAAAGCTCCACATACACCCTAAATCCCCTATTGGATGTCAAAAAGTCCATCTATCGAATTCTCTCGAGCCAACTAAGATAGGTATGTCAAGATTCCCATATTGTCGGTGCCAGAGTGTACTAATGTCTAATGCACGTTGGCTACCAATGCATGTTTCACTGACTTATCTAATGTCAACCAATCTAAAGAATCAATGATCCTCCACACCAAAAGCAATAGTTTTCTTGGTCTCTTTGTCAACTATTCAACATTTGTTATTGTTAAATTTGACATCTAGTTTGGGGCAATGTCTCATAATCTCATTCATTGATAGTACATCAGAGTCCATGCCTAGCACATAGTACACATAAAAGAAAATTACCATTTTCCCTTTGAAGGAAATTTGCATGTTCCCTGTGCCAACAACCATGAAATCCTCCCCACCACCGATGATCATTGAATCCTTTGAAGAACAAGCAATATACCTTCTTAAACCAATCATGTCTATTAGTGAAGTGCCATGATGCATCTCAATCAATGTAACAAGCAGATGACCTAAGCTGATTTGCTGGCCACATGGAATGCAGAAATGGGCACTGGAGCAGAGTAAAATGTTGTAAATATTAAATATACGTTTTCCCTCTTTCAATCTGCAAACTCAAAGTAAGAACAACTATGACATTTGCTTTAAACAGCAGTAGTAGCCACGTATCACTAAAAAACATGCAGATTTGTAATAAACCTGGTTTTCAAACCAAAAATTAATTGATCCTGGTTTCTAATGATCCAAAACCTTTTTGGTTCTTTGATATATCACACTAACACTCCCTCAATCCATTTCTCTAGATAGCAACCCCTACGTATTTACACTCACACAAATTCCATGACCCCCAGAATTTTAAAGTCACAAAAATGAAAACATTGTCTTTCAAAGGCCTGAGACTCTTGATATAACTTTGAAAATGATGGGCTCTAATAGCATATAACAATAACAAAAATGCATAAAGATAACCAAGATTGCATTCATAATGAGAGAGTGAGAACTTTCTTGTAAAGGGTTACAAGCTAGTTGAGTCAATCCACTATAGAATGTGTGATATATCAAGAAATACATTAAAGTGAGCATAAAACATAAAATAACCTAAAGTCAAAGTGAAGTTATTGATGCCTGTGTCTAAAATCTAATTGACCATTATAATTGATTTTTATTTTTAAAGGGTGGAAGATAGAAATGTACATCATTGTTCCTTATTTTGATAACTTTTTAAGAGTAAACAACTAGATTCTCTAAATACAAACTAGCATCTACCTCTAACCTCATAAGAAACTGACCCATATAAAATTAAATTAATTTTACATGTGACTAACTAGGAGTGGCTTGATAATCTGTCTTTAATTCCCATTCTAGAAAACCACCAAAGTGTCACTGTTATAAGGTGAGCCTCTTATCTATATAAGGATACCATATATCCTTATAAAGGAAAGGTAGTTGTGTACAAAATCTCTTCTCAATGCATTATGAACAAAGATCTTGCAAATCAGTTGCAGTTAGATAATTTCTTCTTTCCATCCTGTTCATATCTCTAGTCTTCTATAGCCAAATTAATGTTTTTTTATATTGCCACTAGAAGAATCTCCCTTATTATCTTGTTCATATAAAATAGGTTCTGATCTGTCCTCAGTAGAGTCTCAAGCCATGTCACCAATTCCATCTCTAATACCATAGACAAGGATTCCATCTGTGCTAACCAATAAGTTCTTGGCACTGACACACTTTCCTTTTCTTTCTATTTACTTGGAAAGTTTGGTCCCTGTAATGCTACATAGTGTAGTGAATGGAATATTCTTTACTTGTAAATAATATGCAGAATCATTTCCATGCTTTGGTAACTGCTCTTTGCCAATGCATGCTAAAGTTGCCAACATACAGGTAAAACTCAACACGCCAAGGACACCCTTGAACAGTGACCAGAAATCTCTCCAAACTTTACCATATGACTCAAGAGCATGACCAAATTGATAGAAGTCAAACGTACAAATAGATATTGTCTTTCTGAGTAATGGTAAGAAACCCCATATTCCTTGGATAATGGATGAAAGCACAACCGCAAGAACATAGTCAGGCAAATGGAATTGGTGCTCTGCCTGTTTATCTTTGTCAACACTACAGGGTACCTATATCTAAGACAGAACCAGAAAATTTTCTGTTCAAAGTCTTTGATGTATGTAAATAGCAGGAATTTCCCTGGACATTTGAGAATGCCAAGGAGACAAGCCTGCATGCTACCCATTGTTTGTTCTATAAACATGTCAATTTGTTTTCTAATGACAACATTATTTATTGAGAAGAGAATCCCTCAAACCTATATAAGAAGACCTGAGATACAGTTGATTTTACTAGTGTTTGTGTGTAAACTTCCCATTCCAAGTGATCAATGATGTTGCTCACAGTTTCAAATACTTCTCAATATATAAGCTTCTTAAGAATCTTGTGTATAGTGTACTTGAGGATTGCCACAGGTTCTTGTTCTAGAATAGATTCTCTTGAATTCAGAGCATTCAAATGAGGAAAACCCGACCACTGTTTAAAATCAACCATTATAAATTCTTTTATCAATACTGAAAATTATACAATAGCAGCATTAAAAAGGATTTGTGAGGAACCTGAGAAAAAGTGACATTAGACCACTATAGCCCAAGATCATCTGGAAAGTGGAACCTATAATTATAGCTCCCTGTAATTCCTTCATGATGTGCTTGAATCTCTGCAAGGAGCAAAAAAAATTATCTGAGATAAAGAAGGCCTGAGCTTACGATCTAATCCCTCTAAAAAAATCCAACCAGAACAGAGTTTTTGAGTAACATTGGAAAACTATGTTACACAAAAAAGAAGACAATACTCAAGTAATTATTAAAACAACAGTAATCAATATATGGAAATGGAAGGATGGTGTCCTAAGATGCTGACCAATCTAAACAACAATAATATACTACATTTCAAACTTTAACTATGAAAAACAGTTCTTCAGGTATAATGCATTCATAACAAAGGTACATAAAGTAGCCAACACAAAAAACTGATGCCCGGAAGCATTTCCTTGATCACTGCAAAGAATAGTATACCTTAAACTTGCCTTTCAAAGCCAACGTTATGCATTAAGTTTGCATTTATGAATGCTTGTGTGAGAAGCAATCTGCATGAACCAGGGCCCATAGATTAGCAATTATAATTACCTGCCAGAATTTTTCATTCATTGCCTTTTGGTGGGATGATTTTGCCAAATAAAGGTGGCATGTAGCCTCAAAAATGGACCCTTAAAACTTGCAAATCAATATTGCAAGTAGTGGAGGAGATAAGACCCAAAAATTGGAATTGAAATTTAGAATGAAGTCCACTAAAGAGCAATCTAGGTCAAAAGGATTAGAGTTTACGTCATTTATGAGAAGCTCATACAAGAACCATGGTGAACAAGCGGTCCCCAACCAAAACAGACACAAAAGAACAACAGGAAATAAAATAATATAGCCTGGGAGTATAAAACCCTAAAAGAAGCAGAGAACCAGTGAAAAGATAAAGCAGAGATTATAGAATAACTGACACCAAGAGAGGGAGCTAGCCCTACTCATGTTCCAAATCTCAAGTCATTAATGCAGATGCCCATGCCCAGTTCCTGCTCAAGTCATTAATGCAGATGTCCATGCCCAGTTCCTGCTCAATAATATACTCCGGAGAGTGGTCTGAGTTGATAGGCTACTACAGAGTAATCATGGGTGGCATCAGCCTATTCCTCCCACGAAAAGAGATGGAGGGACGACAACCACTCATAGCATTAAAGGCCAAGAAACCACCCTTAAAAGAAATAATCCATACCAAGGATTTGCTATGAGCAACTGAATCCAACTTTGCCTCTGAATTCCCAGCTTTTGAAAGTAGCCCAGACATTTTTAATTTCTAAGGATGAGAATGCTTTGTTGATTGAATGGTTGTATGAACACACTCTCCTGGGATGAATACCTTCAAAGTTTGAAAAAATCAGCCAAGAATCAGTGAACGAAAACCAGGAAACTCATGGCTGAAACTTTATTGTAACCGCAAAGCTATCATAGGGTTGTCAGTTTGATGAAGTGCATTGCACTGAACTTTTCCATTGTCACATGTAGCAATTTAGTTGCCCTCTTTTGGAGAGACAGTTGCCATTTTGCGAAAAAACAACACATACGTTGACTGATTCAGCAGGGTTGACAGATGTTCCCTTTCCAAAGTTGTAATTCTTCTTAGATCATTCAGTCACCAACTTTTGGAAATTCATATACCATGCACCTTGCCCTTCTACAACCAAGAATGTTTATGTCAAAGTTGAATTATCCAAGGCCTGACAGAACTATCAATATCCTAGTAGGAGACCAAAGATTCACCAATAACCAATATTAATTTACCTAGCTATTGCTCCTTATCTGAAAGTCTGGAGCACAAGATCAAAAAATGCCCTTCGATGGGCCAAAAGGTCGTCAAGTAATCCTAATGAAAAACCTCCCTAAAGGGAACAAACCCAAGAGGGGGACTAGACCAAAGTTGCAGGAAAAAAATTCTTCAGCCTGGGCCAGAAGCTTGTCAAGGAATCATAATAAAAACCTCCATACAAGGAACAAGCCCAAGAGGAGAACTAGACCAAAGTTGCTGAAGAAAAAAGTTCTTCAGCCTTACTTATTCAAAACCATGTAACTCCATGATCTACATGTCAATAAAAACCTTGACTTAATCTGAAAAGTGTACAGTGGGCCAACATCATTGGAAAATGGTGAAGAGGTCAAAGAAACCTATCTTGTCAAGGGATCTTGGTTGGTTGGTTGGTAAAGTGGATGTGTTTCGTCCCTTACCTGCTTCCCCACCCCCACCAAGGTTCAGATTCCCAAGAGACATGATCATCCCTTGTGGGCCATCTCACCTCTGTAGGCAGGCTGCTTTGTGTATAAGGGGCCAGGTGCAAATCCTGGGTGAACTTGGCAGAACACCCACAGGCTCACTGACCCTTGCAAAAAATAATATTCTCTTAGCATTAAGACTTACTAATGCATGCTCGCATTAAATTAAAATATCACCGTTATGCACACACACCCTTAATGGTTGCCATTATGGATCCTCACATTTATAATCCTCGTTCACAAGTATTGAGATCCCTTTGTAACTCCACCTATTTTCGGTGTCTAGTAACTCCCAGTCATAAGTGACACTCATCAATGACTGGGAACTCCTATGTTCTTAAAAAATAGGTTCAACCACAAGCGATAAAATGGCTCTGAGACATTAGAGTAGGTGTTTTTATGAAGTGTGTTATTGCAGGTGATCTGAAAGAGGCTAGTTGGGCCAAAAGCAGCATCCATCCATACTACCTTGGATTTTCCCTGAGATGATGTTCATACCTTCTCATAAGAAGTTGTGGACGTAGATTATTGCTAATGGAATTGGCCAATGGAGAATTAAGCATATTGCAAACAGACATTTTTTGCACCTAATCCTCTCAAGCACATTGAGACTTTACACAACCATTACAACAGGAGGCCTCGCATTTGTGACTTGATTGCAGACTATCAAGAAATGTTCTTCTAGTTCTTCAGTCAAAAAAATACCAACAGTGGAAGATCCCTTTTGGCATGAAAGTGCAATGGTTGTGAAATTTTAGTTGCCTTGAAATATTTAAGAGATAATACAGGATAAGCAATTGTGGACTAAGGTGTTGTCTAATTCAATCAAAGCATCTTCCCTTAAAAGATGCTACACAGAAAGGAATTTAACTGCTGAAACATCCAACATTGCAATTGCTGGGAAACAAAGCAATCCAAGGAAGGAGCACTGTTACGGTGTTTACAGATAACATGCTCTACCAGTGACAACATTACTTGGAGCATTTCTTCATTGAATTTTACTATTCATGGCACAAATCTCACTTTCTGTGAAATAAAAATACTAACAAAAACAAACTAAACAACCCTCACAACTATTAAATATGTTTACTTAAACTCGGGGCAGTAACCTCAAGTACAAACACCACATATAAGCAGAAAATCTGAAAAAGCAAACTAATCTGTTTGAGTTTGCATAGAAAACAGAGTTCTGCAAATTGAAGAAAGTAAAAAGAATTTGAACTCTCAATCACACATCCTTCTATCAACTCATCCAAATTGCCTTCTTTATAGATGACAGGCAAAGGTAAAATAGACTAAATCAAATTAATTATAGCTTAGGGAAGTGCACCCAAGTCTGCATGGCAACTTTCATCCAAAAACTAGTGCTTAGCTAATATTAGAGCTCAACCAAGTATAAATTGCCCACCCTTAACCAAAAGTCAAAGTCAAAGCTATGGAGGAGGAGACGTGGACAATCATCTAAACTGGGAGCAAATTTCTGTTAAAAACGAGCTAATTTGATGGAATTGATAAGTCTCATGAAGACTTAATTTAATGTAATTATCTACCATGTATGTGCGTTGAGAGATTTAGGGATTGTTTGAACAATTTTAGGAGAAGATCATGGATCTGGAATGACCCATGATTCTATAGTTATTTCTATATATTATGAACCTGTGTGTTCTGATAGAGGGGGCATAGACAGAGAGTGTGGATTCAATGTAGTCGAGAGGACAATTTGTGACTAAGGCTGAAATGCCTTAGACTGTAATTGTACTGTGTATAATATAAACTGTGTTATGTGGAATTCGTATGTATGTGTGTTTATGTGCTGTGTTATGTGGAATTTGTATGTATGTGTGTTTATGTGCTATTGAGTTAATTTCCGTGTTATGTGTTCATTATTCGACCATCGATCACTGTAAGGATCGATGGCGATCCAATGTTAACAAGTTAACTGCTGTATGAGTGTGAACAGAGTATGGCAGAGTTAACAGGTATTTGACGAAATTCCATCTTAAGCGAACAAGTGTAGATGGAGTCATCGGATCATTTAGATCGACAGATATTAATGGCGAAGGAATAGACTGCAGGGGATAGAAGTGTACGGGTGTCCTGATCGCGGTTGAAGGCCCGCAATCGATCTTAGCCGTCGATCGCAAATTCAAACGCTTATGTTACAATCAACTACGGGGGTTGAGCGGTTGCTAATCCACATGCTAGTTGAAGGGCTGCAGACTGTAGGAGTTGATGGATTCCGTTATCTAACAGATATCGGCCATAAAGATGATCGGACAATAATCTCCGAATGGACCCGAACTTTTATAGACCGAGGACTCATAATTCATATCAGCTCCGTAAGGGCGGTTAAACGTTGCGCAGATCCCTCTGCGATATCGTTGCTGACCGTTGGATCAAGCGTGCCTTGATCAAACGATGGAGGATCAGCGATCAGTTTCGCATCGCAATATTCCATGAACCGTGGCTTAAGAAATTGTGATTTGTGATGTGCGACGAATGGGTGTATTATCAACCATCAGATTGGAGAGTCCTGATTAACGATGGAGATTGAAGCCGAAAGGACTTGGGCTTGAGTGGACCCGAGAAGTTCATGGACGCGGGTTTATTTCATTTAGAGTCCGGTTTTGTGCATTCGGGTGTATTATCAATCGTCAGATTGGAGAGTCTTGATTAATGATGGAGATTGAAGCCAAAAGGACTTGGGCTTGAGCGAACCCAAGAAGTTCATGGACGCGGGTTTATTTCATTTGGAGTCCAGTTTTGTGCATTCAGGGGGGAATTGACGTTAGTTGGCAGGTTCTATGTTATTTCGTTGTTCGGTGATTGGTTGGTTTTTGTTTAAAACCCAACAATGTAACGCTTCCGATTAGCATAGGTGGGCCATAACCCACAGGCTCATGTAAGGTGATTACGAAACCCAGGGAAATTGCCTTTTGGCGGTCTTCCCTACGTCAATGTGGTACCAGAGCAAGGAAAGGTTTCCTGCGAGTAGAAACAAGATTGTGTGCAAAAAGGGAAAGTCAATGTGGGAAGTCAATTGTTGTTCAGTTGTTGTTCAATTGTTGTTCAATTGAACTCCTGCGTCATTTTAAGCGAAAGGAGGTACAGTTATGTTGAAGATTGGTGAGTTTGTGATCTTTATATTGTCGTACACAGGTAGCGGCAGAAGAAAGTGAGAAGATTGTAGCAGCCTAGAGCCAAGAGTCCTCAAATGATTCCAAAGAAGAGAGAACCAGAGAGATGCCGAAAGACTATGCTCAAAGGAGAGAAGCTTGGTGACGTATCGCGTAGCAGGGAGGACTGGTTACTGTAGAGATTTTGTTGCAACTCACAGAAAGATCATGAAAGCAATTCCACAGTGGAAGTGGGTAGAATTGCTATGGGATGAAGGAGAAGAATATGACCTGGAGGTCATAAATTTTGTGTCTCGGGAGTCTGATGCAGGAGCATCTGACCACCTTTAATCAAAAGTCAAAGTCAAAGCTATGGAGGAGGAGACGTGGATAATCATGTAAACCAGGAGCAAATTTATGTTAAAAACGAGCTAATTTGATGGAATTGATAAGTCTCGAGAAGACTTAACTAAAGGAATTATATGCCATGTATGTGCGTTGAGAGATTTAGGGATTGTTTGAACGATTTTAGGAGAAGTTCATGGATTTGGAATGATCCATGATTCTATAGTTATTTCTATATATTATGAACCAGCGTGTTCTGATACAGGGGGCATAGACAGAGAGTGTGGATTCAATGTAGTCGAGAGGAGAATTTGTGACTAAGGCTGAAAATTGAAATACCTTGGACTATAATTGTACTATGTATAATATAAATTGTGTGTTATGTGGAATTTGTATGTCTGTGTGTTTATGTGCTATTGCGTTAATTTATGTATTATTGGTTCATTGATCGACCATCGATCAATGTAAGGATCGATCGCGATCCAATGTTAACAAGTTAACTATTGTATGAGTGTGCACAGAGTATGGCAGAGTTAACGGGTGTTTCACAAAATTCCATCTTAAGCGAACAAGTGTAGAGGGAGTCGTCGAATCGTTTAGATCGACAGATATTAACGGCAGAGGAATAGACTGCAGGGGATAGAAGTGTACGGGTGTCCTAATTGCGGTTGAAGGCCCGCAATCGATCTTAACCGTCGATCGCAATTCAAGCGCTTATGTCACAATCAACTACGAGGGTTGAGCAGTTGGTAATCCGCATGATAGTTGAAGGGCCGCAAATTGTAGGAGTTAATGGATTCCATTATCTAACGGATATCGGCCATAAAGATGATCGAACGATAATCTTCGAACGGACCCGAACTTTTATAGACCAAGGACTTATAATTCATATAGGCTCCGTAAGGGCGGTTAAACGTCACGCATATCCCTGTGTGATATCCCTGCTGACAGTTGGATCAAACGTGCCTTGATCAAACAGTGGAGGATCAGTGATCAATTTCGCATCGCAATATTTCATGAACCGTGGCTTAAGAAATTGTGATTTGTGATGTGCGACGAACGGGTGTATTATCAGCCATCAGATTGGAGAGTCCTGATTAACGATGGAGATTGAAGCCGAAAGGACTTGGGCTTGAGTGGACCCGAGAAGTTCATGGACACGGGATTATTTCATTTAGAGTCCGACTTTGTGCATTCGGGTGAAACTGACATTAGTTGGAAAGTTTTGTGTTATTTCGTTGTTCAATGATTCGTTGGTTTTTGTTTAAAACCCAACAATGTAAAGCTTCTGATTGGTATAGGTGGGCCATAACCCACAAGCTCATGTAAGGTGATTATGAAAATCAAGGAAATTGCCATTTCGTGGTTTTTCCTGCGTCACTTGAGCTTCCGCTTTAACAAGGGCTCCGCCTCCATGTTGACTATCTATTACACTAGATCTCTGCTTCTTTCTATACTGAAATATCTTCAAAATCTTCAAGGTGTAAATTCTTTGTACAAGTAAAACTTCAATAGTAATTTGTCAACCTCCTTCATCCTTTATATGAACTTCACTAGTCAAAATCTTCTTATACCACAACATGAATCATTCAAGACTTCAAACAATGATTAACTATTTTTTAGAGAATCTCTCGACAATACCTATCCTAGTACTCTTCAATAATCCATCAGCCACATGCATGAAATTGATCACTGATTCCACAATAGATGTTGAAAAGACACAAATATGTTATCTTGCTGCACCTTCTCTACTATATTAGCAAATAACCTATAGAGACCACCGTCTTGAATTCCTCTAGCCAAAACTTGACCAACTATGACATTTTCTAATGATCATTTTTTGACCAATCAAACTCAACCATAGCACCAAATCATTAAACCCATGTAATTGTGCTAACGAAAACCTAATTGAGGGGAGTTGTGTCATGGTTGTTGAGTACTATAAATTTGTCCTACAAGAAACTTAAAGAAGACTATTTTTTAAACACAAAACATACAAGAAATCATCTACCTTGAAACATCACCGAAAGACATAAGGAAGGACATGGTTTGAAATCTTTAAAAAACAAAAATCCATTAAAAATTATTATTTTATGCATTATTTTCAATTTTGGTTCATTGAATCCAATTCGGTTCGGTTCCAATTTGAACCCCGATTTGATAGGTGGACCAGTTCAAAACTCCATTCCATTATTATTTTCAATTTTGGTTCATTGAATCCAGTTCGATTCAGTTCCAATTTGATAGGTGGACCGGTTCAAAACTTGATTCCAGTTTTAAAGCAATGATTGAAAGTGAAGTATCTTGATGCTCTACGATCAACATACCACCTTGCACCAAAAACAACGTTTGTGGAAAGACACAATACAATCAAGAAGGTTAATTCTAGATGCTAACACATCCACTCCAACTAAGGTTTTTGCAGTTCTTGCAAACCCTATTTGTGTTGTTTCCTAGCTTCCTTCTTCGGGACACTAAGATACATAATGGCCCATTTTGTGGAACTTGAAACCAATGTGGAAAAAATCGAAGTTGGGATTAAATCGGCAAGGGTCCAAAAGTTGAAAAAGTCGTTAAAGTCTGGAGTTTTTCGAAAAAGTCAGAAAATTTTTAATAAAAAAAAAATATTAATAATAATAATAATAATAATACAAAAATATTCATTTTTTAAAAAATCAAAACTTTTTCAATAAAATCCCAATTTTTCAATAAAATCTCGATTTTTTCAAACAAAGGAAAAATCATTAAAGAAACTACCACGTTTTTTGGAAAAAGTCCCCATTTAATCCCAACTTTTTCGATTTAATCCCAACTTTTTCGACTAAAAAATCGGCAAAAAATTGGCCGATTTAATCAGCCAGCCAAAAAAATCGCGTTTTGGGGAATTAATCCCGATTTTTTCCAGATTTTTTCCACACTGCTTGAAACACTTTACATGACTTGAGTCTTCAATCCCCTGGTACGAAGAATATAATTCTTCCACCTTATTCTTCTAAGCCCTCTTAAGGCCTCCTTTTGTACGCCCTCTCCTCATCTTCTAGATGAGCAATGAAGTTGATATGTTGCTTCTCCCATAAAAATCCCTCTCACATCATAACCTTAGACCACTTTATTTTGTAGCCAATATATTTTCATCGTTAAAAAAAAAATATTAAAATGATTTATCCATCTATTGGATTGTGGGATAGGTAAGCATATCTACCCTTCCTTGAAAGTTGTTGGGATTTCTTCTCTAACAAGAAAGCAACCTTCTTTCCTTATGAATGTTGTGCCTTACCCTTCTATCTGGAAAGTGGATCTAATGCTATGTATATTGCCAAATAGAATATAAAGTGAGGCAAGGCACCCTATAGCGCATAATGCACAACCCAAAAAAATAATGATACCTATGGTTACTCAATCCTTGATAGTGATAAAACAACAATGAAAGCCATTATTTGACTAACTGTGCTAATAAGTTCAATCAATCTTCAAAATCTCAAATTTAATGGATTTGCTCATTGCTAGCAACCATAGGTTTGCAAGTCACAAAGTCTAAAAATAAACGGTTTTCAATGATGAAGATGGAGTCGATCGAGATGTTGCTTATTTTCTAATCCACAAGATCTTTATCTCCATGCAATTGCTTCCATGAACGCTTTACACAAAAAATGCTTGCAATAGATGATTGATAGCTCTTCAAATAGAGTCTCCATGGTGTCATCACCCACAAGCAAAGTGTCTAAAGGTCTATGTAGTAGCTAAGATCCTTGAAAAACTTAAATCTTTGAAGTTCAAACTTCTTGCTCAACACAAAATTAGAGATTGTACCTAATTGGATTTGTCTTTATCAAAATTGATGCTATTGATGATGCTTTTATTGGTCAAGTTGTCATCGTTGTCAAAGGACAATTCTCATTGATGCCAAGCGTGTGAAATTTGTCTGAAGTATTTTGCAAATGGGAACAAGGAAAAATCGATTGATGGACGGTTCGATGAAGATCATCATCAATATCAAAGATTGAACGAGGTTTAGAGATGCAGTGGATCAAGTTATGGTGCATAACGATATGATGGGTTGGACCTATGTTACTTGGGAGCGGGAGCGGAAGCGGGGAGCGGGAGCGGGAGCGGAAGCGGGAGCGGGAGCGACCATTTTCAGAAGCTCCCGGTTTGGGAGCGAATCC